>PVJS01045445.1:0-16234 GCA_004027185.1 Glis glis
GGGGAGGAGAGGAGAGGAGAGGAGAGGAGAGGAGAGGAGAGGAGAAGAGAAGACACATTTACCGTTTAAAATAAAGAGGCAGAAGTCAAAGGAATTATAAAGTGGCAGGCTGAGCCAAGTGAGATCATGGTTTATTTGGTTTTGTCTTATGTTTCAGTTTTCACTTTTGTTTCTTTGCATGCTCATGCTCTGAGCAGAGCATATCCTTTCCCATCTGATCTGGCTCCGCCACTTGTGTCATTTCCAGCCCTGAAAGCAGTTGGGTATTGAAGTTTGTGACACGTGGACAAGGATCTAGAGCTGAGTGTGGCGACTGTTCGCATTTGTAGAATGATATTTGTGCCAGGCGCTGCACCAGGGGCTTTCAGACACATGACTCATGTGATATCCTGAATGATGTCTGATTGTCCCTGATTTACAGATGAGTAAACTGAGTCTCAGAGAAGCTAAGTCTACAAAACGGGCAAGTCAGAGGCACTGAAGGAAGGAAGTACGAGGCATGTGCCGAGCCCTTGTTTGGTAGGAGGGAAGACCCATGCAGAGGAGTAGGATGAGTTTGGGTAGATGAGGCTGAGTGACCTTGAAGGCCAGACTTAGCAAGTTGAATGTGGCTATGGGAAGCTAATAAATGACAGGTTTCCTTTTCTTCTTTATAGCTTCATGAAAACCCACTCACAGCAAATACATAGGCTACTGCGAGGTCTGCTCACTCTAAATAGGGAAAGAAGCTCGGTGAGACTGGAGGAGGGTTCTCCTCTTTGGAGAATGCCATGCACTCGGCAGGGACAGTCCTCCATCTCTCCTGAAAACAGAGGAGGAAGGGCCTTCCAGTAAATATCCTCAGTTGAACTTTCCTATTATAAATAATATTGTTCTCAAGAACTGGCCATGAGTGTCCCTCCCTGGATTCCAGTCCTTGACATCTGACTAATATTTATCTTGCACTGCAGAGCACCCTCAACGTAAGGAACAAATTCCTCAACTTTTGATCCTAAGAAGTCCTCATGGTACTGCTCCTGTTTACCCTCCACCCTCATCCCACTCCACTCCCCAAGTTTTCCTCCAGAAAACGTCCTCAAGCTGCACAACAGCCCGGCCTCTGCAAGACTTTGCACTTATTTCCAGGGCACGATTTCTCCAAAGAATGTGTATTTGTGTACACTAGGCCTCACGCTCCATGATGGCAGGGATCCTGCCTTGTTCTCTATCAATTCCCCTGTGCATCCCAGCACAGTCAATGCTCACTAACAGCTTGTCCGATGAATGAGTAAATGATAAAATGAGAGAGGAAGTCCTCTGTTTCCAGGGTCTTTACTCCATGTTGGACCCCGCTCTTCTGCTTGCCAGTGTGTCCGCTTGCATGGTCCACACGACCTTTGACCTCCACCCACAACCTGAGGGTTGTTTTCCAGCTCCAGATCAAGTATATTCCTCACCTCACTCACATCTAACACATGCACAGACTCACTGCTGCCCATAGCCATAAAACTTGTCTTCTCTCTCCTTTCTGGGGTTCGGCCTTTACCAAAAACCATTATTACCTGGCAAGCTCTGCTGCTGTTACCCACGAAATGTTTCAAGGACTCACAGTTCTGCCATTTCCCTTTCAAATATAGAAGTTAGCCAGGCACAGTGGTGCACGCCTGTGTTTGAGACAAGTAAGGCATTTCCTATCCTAAAGTTGCTCAGGAGGCTGAGACAGGAGAATCTTGTGTTTGAGACCAGCCTCAGCAACTTTGTTAGACTCAGCAATCTGTGAGACCCTGTTCAAAACAAAAAATAAAAAATAAAAAGGACTGCAGGTGTAGCTTGGAGGTAGAATGCCCCAGTACCCCCCCCACACACCCACACACACATCCAACAATTATGTTTGAATGGACTAGACTAGAAAAAGACAAAGGGAGGGGAGCCCTAACAGCATCCTGACTTTATGGCATTTTCTGGGGTGGAAGGGACGTGTGTTTGTGATATGACACCCGTGGCTGGGGATGGGCTGGCTAACTCTCATGGAATGAGCAACATGGAAGGAGCATGGGTATTGGCCTGTTCATTGGAAAGGGATGGGCCAGGAATGGGCAGACCCAACTAGAGGGGCTCAGGAGGCGTTCTGCCCAGCAGGCCTAACCTGGAATCCAGCAGTAGTCATTATTTTAGCAGTCTAATTGCCAACACCTTTGAGCAATCCCTGTTTTCCAATCACTGTGCTAGGCACTTTACATAGATTATCTCAATTATTTCTTACATCAACCCTATAAAGTTGGAAGCTTATTAGTCCTGTGTTATAACTAAGGAAACTGAGGTACAGAGAAACTAAGGAGCTTGCGCAAGATCACACAGGAAATGGTGGAGCCAGGATTTGGACCAAGAACTCTTAACATCAGAACGCCACCAAATACAGAATGCATCAAAGCAGGTGCCCTTTGTGTTGAGAGTTAGAAGGTTAGGAGCATCACAAAACAGCTACACCACTTGTTTTGACAAAATAATCCTCACAGATTGAGGGAAATAGAAGAATCATTGAGTCTTAAGGAATATGTAATGGATGAAGAGGAAAGACAGTTAAAAGCATTTCCCAACATGTTGCACTTTTAGCACATTAACACACTTCTTAATGTATTACATTACACACGAGGAGGATCAAGGAAGCACAGGGCTGGCACACACCCTGCTGCGTACTGAGAGTGCTCCCCGGAGTTGCAGTGCACGGCCTGCCCAACTTTGCTTGCTGGCCCGGAAAAGGCAGTTTTCTTTGTATCCGTAAATTAATCTAGGTACTGAATGCTCCATTAATGGAAATATCTTAACAGAGTTTGAGCTAATGTGGCCTTCAAAAACTAAACAAAAGGGGGAAAATGTAAAAATGTTAAACTGGCTGCCACAGTGCCATGAAAAGCAGCTGTCTCTTCCCAGAGTTTCTCTGGCAGCCTCCTCTGCTACCATGCTTCCCCCTCAACTATCCCAATGTCCTTTCACTTGCCATGGTCCCCCTGCATCCTCCTTCACTTCCTAGCTTGTGCAAATGCTTCTCCCTTCTCCTCAACCTTTCCCCCATCTTTTTTTGCTCACTACTTTCTTCTCCTTCAAGACCTAGACCTTCACCTATCCATCCATCCTTCATGCATTCATTTGATAAACATTTTTGCAGCACCTGAAGTAGATGCAGAAGTGTTTGAGACAAGTAAAGCATTTCCTACCCTAAAATTTCTCACAGGCTAGAGGGGGATTAAATAAAGTGAGTTGTCTCCAGGAACTTTTATAATCATTCTCTCTTTTTCTACCAGCTAGAGAAGTTCTTATGTTTTGGAAGCAGTTACAGTGCATATCCTTATCAGTCAAATAACAATCTGGAATGCTTAAAGCAAAACAAATACGTAGTAGAGAAACTTAACGATATTTTGAAAGCTATAAATCAGTAAGTTTATACAGTGTGTTCATATCTCTTCTGAGTTCATTTGAGAGGAGGCCATAAAGTGCTGAGTTAAAGCTCAGTCGGTTTTCCCCAGACACTTGCCAAATTTGTGGCATCACATTCTTCTGGGTTTCCAGCATTCAGAGGTCCAGACAGGGTTGGTGAAACATTAGCTGAGCAAAAGAAAAAAAAACCCTCATTTCATTCTAGTCTGGAAATGCCCCCCGCCCTTTCATGTGTGAGACTTGAATGGACAGATACACACAGTGTGAACATAATTTCACAGAGTAGCAAATTACCTGAAGGGACCACAGCAGGTGAAAGCCTTGTAAAAATCCTCTGCTGTGATATCAAGTCCTGACCGGCCATGCGTGCTTATCTTAGTAGACCATAAACTCCTTTAGAGCAGGGGATGTGTCCTATTTATTTCTCCAGCCCAAGCCCCTAGCACAGGGCTCAATAAATACTTGTGAATATGTTATACATGCTGATCATCATGGAAGTCTATGCCATTTCCCAATGGCTGGTGATCTCCCTTAATATTCTGGAGAAAAGGACATTAGAGTTTGTTTCTGTTTTGTTTCTTTATTTGGGGAGGGGCAGTAGGGGAATTCTGTTGCTTTGTGTTTGAAATATTGTCAAAATTCAGAAGAGATCAGGATGAGCTCAAGGACCTTGTCCATCAGGATAGCTTAGCTATTGACCCACGGATGATTCCACTTAATGAATAAAGCCACTGGATAACCATATCTTCCCTGTGGTGTTTTGCTAAATATTCATCTTAGAATTGTAACCAGAGCATTTTATGGCTCCAGACCCCCACCTTCCTTCCCCAAGTGGCAGAAAATCCTTAGGAGGCTACAGGCCATCCCACCACCCCATTCTACTGCTGTAGCATGCTTTCGCCTTGGAAGGTCTATGAGATCAACTTGCCAATAGCAACTGGCTTATGAAGCCAAGCTTGGCCTGAAACATGCCACATATAGGGTCATCACATCTTTAATGCAATGTAATATTTGATGTCACCACCTGCTTCTTATCCAACTTGGCTTTCGTGTTTGGTTTAGGTTGGTGGTCAGAAATTCAACAAAACCATGAGAAATTTTCCTTCCAGAGCACTTCTTAAGAGAGCTTGATTACTTAACAGGAAATTTGTATTGCTTAGCATTCAAGAAATTTCAAGGCAAAATACACACGTTTCATCTCTTCCAAATACACACAGTTGGAATTCACAGTAAAAAGGAGTAAGAAGATGAATGGATGAAATAAGGAAATTTTTATCATTTTATTCCACACATATTTTTAACTGTCTCTCCTCTCCTGTAATAACTTCTCAACATAAAGACTCATATGCATTTTCAAAGAATTTTCATTTTATTATGTATTAGATTATATAAAGTCATTTCAGTAAACCCATTAGAAATTCTCATTCCCAACTTTTACAATTGAACTATAAAGATGCATAAAGAAACCGAGACATTCAGGAGAAGCCAGTGGCTGCAGCTGCAGGGGCTTTATTATGTTTGCTTGCATCATCATCTGTTTGCCAAACCAAAATGGTTTAAACTAGCAGTGCACCATGCTAGTCCTCGCCTACTGTCTTCAGGTGTGTGTCTGGAAGAAGCACTTCCCCTTGTCCTACACCCAGTCCTGGGCATTTCACCCTCCACCCGCTGGTGCTTATAGCTCTATGGGGACTTGAATCAAACTGATGCCAATGTTTGTCTAATGACATAGTGACAAAGGGGCCCTTTATTCTGATGAAATAGACTTCTAGATTCTAAAATTAAGCATTTAGAGCCAGGCGCGGCAGCACACACCTGCAGCCCCAGCTCCTTGGGAGGCTGAGGCAGGAGGATAAACTAGGGAGTTTGAGAAGAGCCTAAGCAACATAGTGAGACCTGACTCAAAACAACTGAATGAATGAATAAATAAATAAATAAGCAAGCAAGCAAGCTTTCCTTTACCATCAAATGTCATTTATTTATTTATTGTTGAACCCAGGGGCATTCTACCTCCAAGCTACAGCACCAACCCTTTTTATTTTTTTATTTTGAAACAGGGTCTTGCTAAGTTGCTGAGGCTGACCTGAAGCCTGCGATCCTCCTGTCTAAGACTTCCAGGTACTTGTTAAAAAAAAAAAAATACCAAGCCAGACATGGTGGTGCATGCTTGTAATCCCAGTACTTGGGAGGCTGAGATAAGAGGATCGCAGGTTCTCAGCCAGCCTCAGCTACTTAGTGAGGCCCTCCACACTTAGTGAGACCCTGTTTCAAAATAAAGAATAAAAAATAGGGCTGGGGTGTAGCTTGGAGGTAGAGTGTCCCTGGGTTCCATCTGAGTTCCATCCCAGGAGAAAAAAAAACAGAAGTGTGTTATTAAAGAAGTTTGTCAAACATCCAAAAGCCATCTTTTTTTTTCAATTCCTACTTATATATTGTAGTTGTTATTTTCCTATCTTCTGGCCTATTACAATGAATAAATGTGGTTTTCTTCCCAATTAACTATCTCTTTTTATACTTTGAAAATGCCCATAGATACAGAGTTGCTATTGAAAGGATTTTTGTTCTCAGTGTCTTTTTCCTAATTTGCTATTCTCCCTCAAAACAAGTTGCGGTACAATATCCATCCTGAGAAACTGAGTAAACTGTCATGGGCACATGAAGGAGTCAGGTATATATTTGGGATCTTTCCTCCAGAATTATATAAAATTGGTCTTTGCATCTGCTCCTCCCTCCTATTGATGCTCAATGGTAACTGATTTGTTTATTCCTATATTTACTCAACTCATAATTCACTCAAAGCTTTTTCTTTGTATTGGGGATTGAACCCAGGGGCATTCTACCTCTGAGCTACACCCCCAGCCCTATTTTATTTTTATTTTGAAACAGGGTCTTGCTAGGTTGGTAAGTCTCACTACTTGCTGAGGCTGTCCTCGAACCTGTGATCCTCCTGTCTCAGCCTCCCAAGTGCTGGGATTACAAGTGTGCACCACCATGCCTGGCTTCACTCAAAGCTTTTATGAAGCGCCAGTTGCTTGGCAGAGCATGGAAAAAAGAAAAAATAGTGAAAATCCTTGCTACTTACCTCCAGAGACAATATCTGCATTCATGAAACAATTTCTTGAGATCTACTTAGAGTGCACGAAATTTAGTTATAATAATAAAATGATATGTAAATATCATTTATTATGTAGCTGAAACTCTTCTCTGTGTTTGACATGGGTTAATACATATATTAATCCTCCCAGCAGTCTTACTGAGTAGCCACTATTATGATCCCATTTTACACATGGTGAAACTGAGGCCTGAAGAAGTTAACTAATCAGCCACTAGTGAATAGCAAAGTCAGGATTTGAACCCAGGCAGCCTGGCTCCCAAGTCCAGGCTCTTCAGCTACTGCCTACCATGTGCATATATTTTGTGTAGAATTAAAATATTTCAGCCTCAGATCCGTCGGGGAGGCAGTCATTGGAAGACATGGTTCTTGAGCAGAACCTTAATGATGGTCTGAATTTAAGCTGTGAAAGGGGTAGAAGTGGACTTTCTGGGAAGCAGGAATAGCAGGGAGAAAAGCTAGGATTTGGGAATGAATATGGCATGAGAGGAGGGATGGCTATCTTGAAAATGTGAGAGAACCTTTATGTAGGGCCTTAGCCCCAGGTTTAAAGGCTCAAACAGAGACCCGTAGGCAGGTATAGCAGCAAGGAAGTGACTCAGGCGTGCATTCATGTCATCATAGCGCTGGCGGGAACCTTAGACTGCAGCAGTTCCAGCTCCCCCTCTTATATTTGTAGACTGTAAAGCTCCAGAGGGTTGAAATGACTCCAGTGTCACTCACCTAGTGGCAGAGCTGGAACAGAGCACAGCTTTTCCGAGTCATCATTTAAAGCCATGTCCACAGTTCCAGGCCACTCTTGTTAGATTCACCTAGCAGAGGAATATGGTTGAGCCTGGAAGGGGAGAAGAGAAGCAAGGTGACATGTGGGGCATCATTGCAAAATCCAAGTGAGGCACCAGAGGACTTGGCTCAGTGAAAATGATAAAATGTCAAGGAATGAGTAAGAGAACTTTGTGGATATCAACCATGAAGGAAAGAGTCAAAGATGGCAAGCTTTAACAGAAATTAGGACATTGGGAAAAGGTGCCACTTGGACACAGAGATCATCAGTTCAGGCTTAGTATCTGAGAGGGAGATGACTTTAATTCTGGGTGGTGCTTTCTGTAACATGATGATCAGATTCCAAGGCCCTTTGAGGTTTTTAAAAGAAATTGCCACCATTATCAGCCTGCGAGCAAGTCCCTGCCATCACGGTAACAAGGAATGCAGCTCAGTTTCATTTCGATGTCCATTGCCTTTTCCACCCTGGTCTTTGATGGTTTCTTCCACTGCCCATTGGCCTCATGCGTGTTCACTTCACTCAGAGACTGCACAGTATGGCGGTGAGTGCTGCGTGTGCTGAAGGCAAATGGCTACATCGAAAGCCTGGGTCTACAGCTCTATTCTGGGATGACTTGGGAAAATTGCTTTTCTTACCCATAAAATGACATTGTGATCAGTGCTTACCCTCTAACAACAGCGTGAGTACTAATGAAATTATTGCATGTAAAGCACTTAGAGTAGTACTGGCACATAGCAAACATCCCAAGATGGTAGCCATGTTAGTGCTGTTCCATGATTCTCCTTTGCTCCGGTATGGCTGCAGAGTGCTTTTTCTCTATGGCAGCCCGGCAAGATGCAGCTCTTCCTTTCCACCAGGCCCCTCACTCCTGGAAGTCCTGTTGAAACATTAGCATGTTCTGTTCAGCCCAAGCAGCCTGCTCTGCTTCTCCAGGAAAGGTGCCCTAGGCCCCCTGCCTCTGCACCACATCTGAGTCCTCCCCGGGAGACGGCCTTTCCCTCTACTCCCACATATGCACAGCCCAATCTTGTTCCTGGAGGAGAAAACCCCTTCTTCTTTATGCAATCTTACGGCCTAAAATTGTAATTAGGCCACCCAAGTTTTTACCTGAGAACTCTCAGACTAAGCAGATGGCTCCATTTTCAAATTTGCCTAGCCAAAGTTTAAAAAATAAGTTATCTGATTCTGAAACAGGATTGAGAAGGGATTAGAGGCAAAGACTTGAGATGTAACTGGACCTAGGTCCAAATCCAGGCTTCACATTTACTAGCTACTTTAGATCAAATAACACCTGAGACAGTTTCCTCGCCTTTAAAATAGGAATTCCCATCTCGTTTATTGTAAGGATTAAAGGGTTTTTAAACCTATGGGAAGCAGAGCTCAATGAACTCCAACTCTTGCTGTTATTACTACTGTTATTATTGTTACTGTCGTGACTCCGTTGTCCTTCCAGGTAGTAACAAATATACATATTTTCATATCATTAAGGAAACAGCTGTAGAGCCTGCCCCGGTCATGAGTACATCTAATGTTTGAAAGTGTACTGTTCGAAAAGATCTTTCAACAAAGTTTGAGATCTTGTTTCTAGCTTTATTAACTCAGCCAAATTGTTGCTGGTGATGGCAGGTAATGTCCAACATTAGAAGGTGTCAGAGCAAAGCAGCTGCCAAACCATAATCTCACTGTTTTGATTTCCCATTGGGAATGTTGGCTCTTCAAACTGGAGGTGACAATGGCGGGGCCACCAGCCAAGAATTTCAGTCATCTCTGTGAAGCCAGAAGATTTCAATGCTGTGGAGCCCTACCTATTTCAGAAAGAGCTCTTTGAGGAGACTCAACCCCTACTCTATGGTCCCAATTTGAAATGGTGATACTACTGCCTGCCTTACTTTTCTTTATAAAGAGGTTGTTATAGCTTGGATGTGAAGTGCCCCCGAACTCATGTGTTGAAGGCTTGTTCCCCAGTGCAGCAGTGTTCAGAGGTGGGGCTTTGGGAGTGATTGGATCATGAGGGCTCTGGCCTCATGATGGGATTAATCCATTGATAGATGCATAGCTGAATGGACCATCGGGAGGTGGTAGAAAATGCAGAACATGAAACCTAGTTGGAGGGAGTGTGTCCTTGGGGGTGCCCCTTGGGAACTACAACTTGTCCCCTGGCCCTTCCTTTCTCTCTGCTTCTGACCACCAAGAGATGAGCACCTTTATTCTGCCAAGCCCTTCCTCCGAGACGTTTCTGCCTGGACACAGGCCTAAAAGCAATGGAGCCAGCTGACTGAGGATTGAAACTTCTGAATGCATGAGCCAAAATAAACCTTTCCTCCTCTTCAGTTGTTATTCTCAGGTATTTTGTCACAGGGATGAAAAGCAGACTGAACACAGACATCATAGGCCATGCGCCAGTTTTAGGCTTTTTAATAGCTCTCTAAGGTACATGAATAACCTTGACATGGATATTATAGCTGTTGGTTTTGTCTGCAGCTAAATTTTAAAAGTAGATGGAGACGACGACTTCTCTGGAATTATAGATGAGATAGCAGTGACACCTCCAATCCTTAGGGGGTGTTGTGCAAATGATACCAGCTTGATCTTTGTCCCTGTTGGTGAAGGTAACCTTGAGGGTCCTTCCCACTGGTGTGAGCTGCATTGACATCCCTGCTCTTCCTCTGTGCATTCAGCAGAAGAGAGCAAGGTTTAGGGTTAGAGCAAGGTGAAAATGAACTTCCCTGGGCCCCGGGAGTCAAGGGCTGATTGAGTGAGGATTCTAGCAGACTAGTTTTTGCCCATATTTTCTTTCTTTCCTTTTTTTATTATGTTTTCTAGCATTACTATTGTCTATATTAACCTGTTATTTCATATGACTTCTTTTTTTATTTTTCGGTTCCGGGGATTGAACCCAGGGGCGTTCTACCTCCGCGCTACACCCCCAGCCCTATATTTTGAAACCGGGTCTCAAGAAGTTGCGGAGGGCCTCACTAGGGAGAGAAAGAGAGAGAGAGAGAGAGAGAGCCGAGGCTGGCCGCGAACCCGGATCCTCCAGTCTCCGCCTCCCAAAGTACTGGGATTACAAGTGTGCACCACCACGCCCAGCTTCATATGACTTCTTCTGATTTGATTTTAGACATTTTTTTTTTTTTACGGTACCAGGGATTGAACGCAGGGGCGTTCTACCTGCACGCTACGCCCCCGGCCCTATTTTTTTTATTTTGAAACCGGGTCTCACGAAGTTGCGGAGGGCCTAAGGAGAGAGAGAGAGAGAGAGAGAGAGCTGAGGCTGGCCGCAAACCCGGATCCTCTGGTCTCCACCTCCCAAAGTACTGGGATTACAAGCGTGCGCCACCACGCCGGGCCTAGACATTTTAAAAGATGAATTTTCATTAGATCCTGGCAACTAGCACAGGGAGAAGTTTCAAATAAAAAAGGTGTTCTGCAGGTCTCTGATTACATAATGAAAGTTACAAATTTAGCGAGCAAAAAAGCTTTGCCTGCTACAATATCTTCTAGGATCAGTGGAGTAGAACCCAAAAAGGGATTAGTTCTCCCATACTTTTAAAACACCTTTTAGAGGCCAGGCGTGGTAGTACACGCTTGTAATCCCAGTACTTTGGGAGGCGGAGACCAGAGGATCCGGGTTCGCGGCCAGCCTCAGCTCTCTCTCTCTCTCTCTCTCTCTCTCTCTCTCCCTGTCTCTCTCTCTACCTAGTGAGGCCCTCCGCAACTTCGTGAGACCCAGTTTCAAAATAAAGTATAAAAAAAATAGGGCCGGAGGTGTAGTGCGGAGGTAGAACGCCCCTGGGTTCAATCCCCGGTACCGCAAAAAAAATAAATAAAATAAATAAATAAATAAAACACCTTTTAGTGATTGGCTGCAACTCTCACATCAGGAGAGCTGTAGATCTTCTAAAGCTACTACCACTGGCAGGCTGTCCTTAATCCCACACTCCGATAGGCCAACGTGTAGGCCTGTCATGGCTCTCAGTTGAACAAGTTCTAGCTAATCTAAGCTGTAAATAATTAAATCAACCATTATGGAGACCAGTATGGAGGTTCCTCAAAAGACTAGGAATGGAACCACCATATGACCCAGCTATACCACTCCTTGATGTCTTTTCAAAAGAACTAAAGTCAGAATACTATAGTGATATATGCATAGCCATGTTTCTAGCAGCATAATCCACAAGAGCCAAATTATGGAACCAACCCAGATTTCTGTCAACAAATGAATGGATAAAGAAAATGTGGCATATACACACAATGGAATTTTACTCAGTCATAAAGAAGAACAAGAGCTGGGTGTGGTGGTGCACACCTGTAATCCCAGTACTTGGAAGGCTGAGACAGGAGGATCACAGGTTCAAGGACAGCCTCAGCAAGTAATGAGACTTACCAACCTAGCAAGACCCTGTTTCAAAATTAAAATAAAATAGGGCTGGGGGTGTAGTTCAGAGGTAGAATGCCCCTGGATTCAATCCCCAGTACCAAAAATAAAAAGAAAGAGCCAGGCATCATGGTGGCACATGCTGTAATCCCTGTATTTGGAAGGCTGAGACCGGAGGATCCGGGTTCACGGCCAGCCTCAGCTACTTAGTGAGGCCCTCTGCAATTTAGTAAGACTCTGTTTCAAAATAAAGAATAAAAAATAGGGCTGGGGGTGTAGCCTGGAGGTAAAATGCCCCTGGGTTCAATCCCTGGTACCACAAAAAAAAATTAAAAAATGAAAGAAAGAGAGAGAGAAAGGAAGGGAGGGAGGGAGGGAGGAAGGAAAGAAGGAAGGAAGGAAGGAAGGAAGGAAGGAAGGAAGGAAGGAATTATGTCATTTATAGGAAAATGGATGGAACTAGAGAATATTATGCTGAGATCAACCAGTCTCAGAAAGTCAAGGGTCATATGTTTTCTCTCATATGTAGAAGCTAGAGAGAAAATAGGAAACAAAAAGAGACTTTACTCAAATGAGGAGAGAGACCAGTAGAATAGTGGAAGGGGGTTGAGGGAGGGAGGTGGAGAGGGGAGAAAAGGAGGCTTGATGAAGGTATCTCTATGAATCTCACTAGCATGTACGGGGAGAGGGGGATCTAGAAGGAATCACACCAACTACTGTGTGCACAGATGTTTGTATCACTTTGAACCTCACTATAATATATAATCATAATGCACCAGTAAAAGTATAAAAATTTTAAAAAGGTAATGCAATTTCTGAGGTTTTCTAAGAAGAAAAGAAATGAAAGAACCTGCAGATGCTCATATAGTCCATGGGAAGAGCAGAGAACCTGATTCAATACCCACCTAAAGAAAAAAGGAAACTCACAAAGTCCCATGCCACATAAACAGCTCGGCTCAGGGGCTGCCATCTCTGGGACAATGTGCCATGCTGGTACCATTACCATCAATAGTAGATGCCACCACCACTCAGATGAGCCCTAAGGAGTCAGGTTTCCCTGTGCCACTCACACTGATATCAAACCTCAGTGGGAACAATCATGTGGCCTCCACCACACCACTGATGATATCCACGAACATGGAAGAGATTCCGATGATGGAGAGCCAAAGAGGGAAATACCGTCCACCCCTCTCTACCTATTCCCATTCTACCTTGAATCAAGTATGAAGCTTGTATATTTTTTCCTAAGATAAATTTTTAATCCTCCCAACAGCATGAATCCCATTTTATAGATGGGAAAGCCAAAACCAAAGAGGTTAAGTGACTTTAGAAAGTCATCGAGAGCATTTGTCACTGTGGACAGGTTTTAAAACGCCACTACCTGTTTTTTTGCTTGGGTTCATGTTTTCATTTCTTTTTTTACTAATGGAATTTTTTTTATTTTTCTAATAAAAACTTGAAAGAAACCTCAGTATCTAAGGCAGATGAAGGCGGAGCTGCTTGGGTTGAAGAAGGATAGGGGAGAACAGAGCCCCATCTGCTTGGCCTCACACTCCTTATTTAAAACTCACAAAGCACTCACCACTGAGGTTTGGAAACTCCTGCCGCCAGCCTGAGAGAGGGGCTGACCGCTGTGGGCTCATTTCCCTCACTACTCCCCTAGCCCTGGGCTCAGGGACAGGAAATAGCTCTGAGTTCAGACAGAGAGTTCACTGTTCATACCCAATTTTGTCCATGGCCCCGGTCCAGCATTTCTCAAAATATGTTCCATAGAACACTAGTTCATTGGGATATTAATAAGCGATAAATGAGAAAAAACCTTTTAAGTTGACTTTCTCACCTTAGCTAAAACTATGGAAAACAAGAGGTTTGCAAAAATTAAAAACATTTATTACCCACAAGTAAGAACTCTGGGAGACTATTGTGACATTCTAATGAAGTGTCTAGAATTTTCCAAACATTTGACCAGAGACCTATTTTTTTCAAGCATTATCTCTTGGGACCAATCTTTCGAACTTTTTGGTTTTGTTCTTAAATGTCTACTAATACCATTTGGCTACTCTCAGAGGGAGAAAAATGGTTCCTACCCAATCATTTTTCTAACAAGGAATCTTATAAAACTTGTAAATCCTTGAAGAAATGCTGAATTCACCTATAAAAAGTAAGCTGGTCTAGGTCCCTTAGACCTAAAGAATCTGGTTTATGAGGCAGAATTTCTCTGTGGTTCAGAACACTGTGGCTCAGAAGTCAGAAAAAGCCTAGGCTAGATACTCTCACAATAGCACAACAGCACAACAGCAGTGATTACAAGTCTTTAATTAAGAGGTCTAAAGGAAACTTGGTTCAGACCCACTCTTTTTAATTCTTAGTAGTTATATATTTACCCCTCAAGAGAAATGGAGGTGTCTTCAAAGGTCTGATCCAAATGCAGGAAGTGACCAGAGTTCTGGGGAGGAAATGATTTAGCTGGGTGGAAGGCATCAGGCTGCCCAGGGCAATCCATTCCAGGTGGACAGCCGTGACTTATCACTTTCCTCTGTGGAGTCAGTGTGTAGCCTGATTTATCCATGCTTCACAGTGCCCTGCTGCCTTCTTCCTCAAATGAAACCTGCTCAGCCTGGAATCTAATACTTTCCTCAACTGTGTCTCTATCTCACCAAGTCATTTCTCACCGTAGGTAAATCACTTGCCCAATGTGAGCCTCTGTGCATTCTGTTCTCTTTGGAGTAATCATAACAGGCCAATTCTGAGGTCTGCTTTGAGAATCGATCATGCTGATCAGGACCAAGGCTAGCCCACACTGCGGCTTTGTGCTAATTGGAGATAGGCAGGCTTTCTGGAAATAGCAGCTGGCTGGCTCAGGTTTGGCCAGCAGCACAGGCTAGATTTCAGCTCCACCTACTCCAGCGGCCTGGGGCAGCTTGCCCAACTGCACACCTAGTATCAACATCTGCAAGAGGACTTTGTAAACTGAAAAGTGCTTTCATCAGCCAGTGCTGTGGAGCAGTCAAGGGCAGCACCGCCTAGATCTTGCTCTTATTTCCGGCCTTGCCCCAACAGCTGTGGGGCCTGGGCAAACTCATCAACCTCTTTGAACCCCAGTGTCCTCATGTGTAAGGTAGGGATGAGAGCAAATGATGACAGCAAATGGGAAAATGGGCTTTTCCCATTATTGCCATTTTATATTCTAATATAGGTCCAATGTTCTAGTCAAATTAAGCTTCTCCTTCTTCCCAACAAACAAGATCCGCTGGCCAATCCCTGGGCCTTTCAGTGTGATGCTTCTCACTAGGAAACATCCAGAAGCAGCTTTGCCAGTTCATAGCTGTCATCACACAAATTGTGCTGCAACATCACTGGGGACTAGTTAATGACAGGAATAAAATCTTATGATAGAATGCTAAGTTAAAACAGCAAGGAACAAGCCAGGTGTGGTGGTATGCATTGTAATCCCAGTACTCGGGAGGCTGAGACAGGAAGATCACAAGTTCAAGGCCAAAATCAGCAACTTAGAGAGCCCCTCAGCAACTTAGCAAAATCCTGTTTCAAAATAAAAAAAAGGGGGGGCTGGGGGTGTAGCTTGGAGGTAGAATGCCCCTGTGTTCAACCTCTAGTACTAAAAGCAACCAAACTAAGACAGCAAGGTACATATTCATGATCTCCATTTTGTAAAAAAAAAAAAATCAAGTATATATATTTAGGCGACCCATGTTTTATGTAGGCTCAATATGCATGCATTTTAGTTACCATGAATTGATTAAATGACATGTCTCCCAACAACATAGTTCAACTTTCAGTTATCTCAGTATATTAACTGAGTAATTGCAAAGGTAAAACTTCACTGCTAGCAATGCAGTCTGCCAATCACTATGTGACTGATGGGTTCACATCATGATCAGTGACCAGTCACATCACTGCTCTCCAAGTCCGTCTGTGATTGGTCAGTTCACACACAGACAGCAAAGTGGGATGGGGTTGTGTCCTGGTGCCCCACTGATAAACCCACATGGCATGTTTTTTAATGGATAATAGAAAAGGGAAATTGGCCAACAGGGATGAAAGGGAAGCAAAGAAATGAAAAGTTATAATGATGGAAATGAAATTTGAATCGAAGGTAAACTGAGTTGGAGAAGAAATAGCTAACTATGGGAGTATTAAGATTGCTATCCTTTGAGACTCCAGACCTGGAGCCAGAGGATCTTAGCTAAGGTGAAATTGACAGATGAAAAAAGTGGCTGTGATTAAGAAGATAAAAATGTCACCAAGGAAAGGACGCTGGCATAACACTTTACATTAAAGGAACTCTCAAAGGTAGTTCATATCTTTGAAAGTAGAAGATGCCGGGCGTGGTGGCGCACGCTTGTAATCCCAGTACTTTGGGAGGCGGAGACTGGAGGATCCAGGTTCGCGGCCAACCTCAGCGCGCATGAGCACGCGCGCGATCTATCTCTCTCTTTCTCCTCTCTCCTCTCTCTCTCTCTCTCTCTCTCTCTCTGTCTCTCTCTCTCTCTCTCTCTACCTAGCGAGGCCCTCTGCAACTTCGTGA
>PVJS01045446.1:0-16233 GCA_004027185.1 Glis glis
TGCAGAAGGGCAGTTGTACTGCAAGAGAGATCTGTACCAAGGAGTTGGCCCCACCAGCCACCCAGGAGCTGACGGCCATGGGCACGTAGGCAGCCTTGCTCATGACCACAGGGTACCGAAGGGGGTTGCAGATGGCCACGTAGCGATCGAAGGCCATCATGCCCAGGAGCACACACTCAGTGGCTCCCATGGCAAAGGAGAGAAACATCTGCACAGCGCAGGCTGAGAAGGAGATGGTTTTCCTGGGAGTGAGGAAACCGTCCAAGACCAGAGGGACGGAGGAGGTGGTGTAGCAGATGTCCAGGAAGGAGAGGTTCCCCAGGAAGAAGTACATGGGCGTGTGCAGGTGGGAGTCAAGGATGGTCACCAGGATGAGGACGCCATTGCCCAGGAGGATCACCAGGTACATCGACAGGATGAGCACGAAGAATGTTTTCTCCAGCTTGGGATGAGCTGAGAGGCCCAACAAGACAAATTCTGTCACAGTGGACTGGTTGAACACTTCCATTTCAAACTCACTCGCTTTCATTCCTAGGAATACTCAAGGCAGAAAATTCATGTTCACTCTTTAGCCTGCTTGAGTCAGGACACCGGGATCACAGTATGGTGTCTTTAAAGTTGTAGGTAAACCTACCCTCTGAGATTCAACTATAAAACCAAGTTATCTAAAAGCCAGGCTGTGTGGCAGACCTTGGAAATCTAATGAAATTTCATAAAATGAATGATATTTATGTCTAATCAATGATAATATACCTAAAATGATGTCATATGTCTACGTATACTGTATAGAGCACTTTCTAGGGACTCAAGGGCCTCTGGGTATTTCTGTCTCTGTCATGTAATTGAAGACCTTGGGCTATCACAGCTCAATGACCCTGGTCATTGAGGTCACATCACCCATTACTCTGGATCTGGTTCCTCCTCACCCAGCAAGTTTCTTTTATAATTTGATTTCCCATACAGACCGTCTTACAGGGAGAGAACATACTAGCTTGAACACCAAGTTTCTCGTCTCCTTGACAGTTTTATTTCTTACTCGGTGTCTGGTTTATACCTCACTGTTTTGTGAGTTTTGTTAGTGTAAATCAGTTCATCTGATCTTCACTCTCTTCTCTGCAAAATTTGACCAAATTGAATTTCTGGAACCTATAACACAGAGTCCCCACAGAAGTCTCCAGAAACCCACAGAAAACTGGTCTAGAGAAGACTCATGTGTTTCCTTCTGTAATCACACTTGACTGCCTGCATTTCTGCTGTTCTTGGACTTGGCCAGAGGAAAAGAATCTTACCTGATGGTTGGAGCACTCAAAATTCACATGCCCAGCTTGGGTTGGGCAGGCCTTCAGTCACACCCACATCAAATTTTGGGAGAAATGCTATCCGGTGCCATTTGGAGAGTTCACAGGCATGTTCACGTGCAAATCTCTTCAAACCCCGGAACCAAAACCTGCACTGTAGATGATCACTACCACCTGTGTGTCTTGTTGAGCACCTGCATGCTAACCACTTTCTAGGTGCTGCAGACACATGTTACCTGCAACTATCAGGTCCCTCCTAAGACCGTCCCAGGCCTGGGCACTTGCTTTTGGAGCTCCTGGCGCACATCGTGTCAAAATGAACCTATATCCCACTTTAATTTTGTTGTAAATTTGAATTGATTTTTCTATTTCTGTTATTAAAATTATTTGGCTCACAAGTGACTGACTTGATTTACATTTTGATTTTTCAATAATAATGAAAATACAAGAATTCTTATAAAGTGGAAGTCCCTAATCTACAGATATATTTATTTATTTATGTACTTATTTATTTTGGTACTGAGGATTGAGTCCAGGGACATTCTACCTTGGAGCTACATTACTGCCAAAGTGATTCAGAAAACCCGATGTCCTCAGGTGCTGCCACAGGGTGCCCTAAATGACATGGAGCTCGCTGCCTCATAGCTACCCAAGTGCTGGATTTCTGGGTCCTTCCTTTGCAGATTGCCTTGGCAATTTGTTTTTATTTTGTGTGCTCATTTGTTTTTTAAAATAAAAATTCCCTAGCCGGGCGTGGTGGTGCATGCTTGTAATCCCAGTACTTGGGAGGCTGAGAGCAGAGGATCCGGGTTCGCGGCCAGCCTCAGCTACTTAGTGAGACCCTCTGCAACTTCGTGAGACCCAGTTTCAAAATAAAGTATAAAAAAATAGGGCCAGGGGTGTAGCTCGGAGGTAGAACGCCCCTGCGTTCAATCCCCAGTACCGCAAAAAATAAATAAATAAATAAATAAAATAAAAATTCCCATGTATACTTCTGAGGTACACCAGTCTTGGGAACCACTGACCTATTTCAACCCTACTCAGCTTAAAGGTAGAGAAACCAAGCTCAGGAGAAGCTTTGTGAAATTGCATATGGGCCTGAAGAAGGAGAGCTTTTTTCTCATTGGTAATATACAGTGTCCAGAAGTTATCTCAGGATATCAGGGATTAAAGGATGAAGCAGAATCTGAGGCTCAGCAGGATCCTCTGATATAAACCAGTGTAGTCCCCACCCTGCAGCACCATCGCAGGGATCCTCTCTCCGGTAGGTGAATACTCAGCTTCTGTTTGAACTTTTTTTTTTTTTTTTTTTGCGGTACCGGGGATTGAACGCAGGGGCGTTCTACCTCAGCGCTATGCCCCTGGCCCTATTTTTTATACTTTATTTTGAAACTGGGTCTCACGAAGTTGCGGAGGGCCTCACTAAGTAGAGAGAGAGAGAGAGAGAGAGAGAGAGAGAGAGAGGGACAGGGAGAGAGAGAGAGAGAGAGAGACAGGGAGGGAGGGAGAGACAGGGAGGGAGGGAGGGAGGGAGAGAGAACACTAGTGTGCGTGCTGAGGCTGGCCGGGAACCCGGATCCTCCGGTCTCCGCCTCCCAAACACTGGGATTACAAGCGTGTGCCACCACACCCGGCTCTGTTTGAACATTTTAAACAAGGAGTCCCTGGCAATCTCACTGTCAGGAAGCCTGGGTTGTTGGAGTTCTTCAGGGAACTGAAGTCTGCCTTCCTCCACTGAGCCTGAATCTGCCTTCTGGACTTGTGCAGAGCATGCCTGTCCCTTTGCCCCAGCTGCAACCTTTGGAGCTTTAGAAACAGTGGCCTTGTCACCTGACCCAGCCCTACTCCCAGCCCTTCCTTGAACTCTCTGAGTGCAGCCTCCCCCTCCCCCAATGGTGAAAAGCTGGCTGTAGGGTCACTTGGCACTCACCCAGTTTGGGGTCCAGGCTAGGCTGCATCTATTGCTTGCACGAAGGCAGTCTGGTGGAGATGGGAGGTCTCAGGCAAAGTGTCTGGCTGTAGGGTCACCTGCCCATCTGGGTGCTACCTAGCCATAACCAAGCAGACCATACAGAGCATGTCTTTCAGAGCTGCCCCTGCAATACCTGGATGCACACTGCTGACATGGCATTTGCTCTTTAACTATTGTCCCACTTCCTGGTGTCTCGAAAGGACCCTGAGTGTAGAGAGGTCCAAGGTACAGCCACAGCCCCAGAAGCCCTTGCCTAACCTTACGGCTCAGTGAGACAAGGAGACAGTAGCTGGCTCTCAAGCCTGAGGCTCAGCTAGGAGCCCCAACATGGAGGAGGTTGTACCCAGGGCCAGCTAGCAAGCCATGCCCAGCCACTGGGCCTGGCACCCTCTCTCCACTGTGTTCCACGCTGCTCTCCACAGGGCCCCATAAAGACTCTCTCAGGAACTTAGGGCCAAGTTGCTTTGGGGCCGGGTCTTATCCCAGAAGCAATTTAGAGTTTGGTGAATGGTTCAGAGATTAGACTTCACCCCATAGACCCAATTAGGCAACACAAGTTAATCTGCCCAAAGCTTCCCTCTCACTACAAGGAAACTTTGGTTCAGAAAGTTTTCGAGTGCCAGATGCTCAGAATTCTCCTGGGCTTTGATCACAATGATTGATTCAAGGGGGCTCTATCACTGACCCTCGAACCGTCTAGAAGGGAAGAAGATCCAGGTCTCAGTGATCCAAACATTGCAGCAACCCAGGCATCTTCCCCCCCTCTCCCAGTGACTAGGTCAGTCTGTCTGTCTGTCTGTCTGTCTTTCTCTCTCTCTCTCTCTCTGTCTCTCTCTCTCTTTCTCCCCCAATCTCTCTCCTACCAACTTTCCTATCACTCCAAACAATCTCTATGCTACAAACATGCCAAATGTACCTGGCACCAGAGAGTTGGGGTGGATGGGAGACATGATGATCAGAAATGGGTCTTTGTCTTCAGGGAATGCCCAGTGGGGTGGAACTATCTGTAGAACAAGACACGACTGAGAGTGCCATGAAGCTGCCAGGAGGCCGGGCCCAGCAGGACTCTGTGGAACCAGCCCAGGATGAAAATAACAAGGATGGAGTAGACAGTAACCTTGGGAGACATTTAGAATTAAGAAATTGTTGAGTCGGGCGTGGTGGCTCATGCTTGTAATCCCAGTACTTGAGAGGCTAAGACTGGATGATCGCAGGTTCATAGCCAGCCTCAGCTACTTAGTGAGGCCCTCCGCAACTTAGTGAGACCCTGTTTCAAAATAAAGAATAAAAAATAGGGCTAGGGTATAGCTTGGAGTAGAATGCCCCTGGGTTCAATCCCTAGTACTGAAAAAAAAAAAAAAGAAATTGTCGAGTTTAGAAAGAGATCTGGGACAGAAGATACAGGAGAATAATGAATCATTAAAGGCTAAGATACCCTGCTGGGTTCAGGACATGCTACCCCAAAATACAGCATCTTGGCATATTGAATATTTTAAGCTAAAGGAATTTGAGTAAAAGTGCTAGTTTGGGTCTGGAATGTCCCCAAAGGCCCATGTATTAAAGGCTTGATGCCCAATGTGGCGCTATTGGGAGACGGTAGAAACTTCAAGAGGTGGAGCTTAGTAGAGGAACAGGTTTTTTGGTCACTGGGAGCATGTCGTTGAAGGGGATTATGGGACCACATTTTCTTCTTTCTATCTTTTGTATCCTGTCCATGAGGTGAATAGCTTGAGGTGCCACCAGCCCAAAAGCAATAGGAACAACAACCCTGTAAGCCAAAAATAAACCTTTCCTCATTATAAGTTGATTGTATCAGGTATTTTGTTATAGTAATAGAAAGCTGACTAACACAAGCAGCATATGTAAGAAGGTTTCTCTGACCTTCCCCTGCTCTTCTCACTGACACAAGTTATAAAACCTAGGAAGGATTTTCTGACCTCCCCTGAAGCAGGTTATAAGACCCTTATGTGAGAGGTATCCTTTGTATGTCTGGAACAAGAAGACAAGCTTATCTCCAAAGACACAGAGACACCAAACTAATCTTAGCTAATAGGCCTGGCTATCTCCCCTACTTTATTATACTTAGCTCATTCTTTTCTACCCTGTCATATTTCTCCACTATTTTCCATTCTTTAGCAAACCTACTATAAAGAATACTCAGGTTTAACTATTTCTTTTGGTCTTCATTTCTTTATGAAGGTTCCTGTTATCATGTAAAACTTATATTGAATAAATTTGCATGCATTTTTCTTATTGATCTGTCTTTTGTTAGAAGGGCTCCAGCCAATGAACCTAAGATGGTTAAAAGGAAAAGATATTTTCCCTCCCCTGCACACCAAATTTTGAGAACTGAAAGAAAGTTGTGAAGACAAGAAAAGGAGCCTGTCTGACTCAAATTCCAGGTTGCTTTGGACATTTTGATATGCAGTTTCTATACATCCACTGTGTCCAGCTCTAGGCTGGTTTGTGGAAAGAAATATATGAATAGGAAATAGTTCTGTGAGGAGTTTACAGCCACTTAGATTTATTGTATTTGAGATACTGGTAAAGCATTAATATTAGTAAGAGTTGCATTAGCTTATAACTGTTTTCCACATCTTGTCTTATTTAATGCCCCCTACCCTATGAAGTAAGTATAAGGGTGTGATACTATAACAAAAATATATGCATTTGCTCTTCATCCCAAGTTCCTGGCATAGAGCTTCTAAAACCCTTGTAATTTCCTGAGTGACAGGGATGAGAGGAATGTCTTTTGTTATTCATTATAAGCCTCTTTCAACCATACCCGAGTTTATGCTAATAAAGCAACACTTTGTGGGCCCCTAGATAAATTGGGGATGGGAGCTGCACCAGAGGTACCATCATGTGACTGGAGGGTTGAATGAATCATGTGATTAGGGAAGATTTGGCCCCACCCTCTGACTGCAGGGAGGGAAGCCAGTTGGAGAACAAGTTCAATCACCAATGGCCAATGATTTAATCGATGTGCCTGCAGAAAGGAACTGCCTTAAAAAGACCCAGACCACAGGGCTTCAGAGAGCTTCCTGGCTGGTGAATGCATGGAGGTGCTGGGAGGGTGGCACACCCAGAGAGGGTGCAGAGTCTCCCTGCCCCTTCCTCCATACCTTGTCCTGTGCAGCTTTTTTTTTTTGCGGTACTGGGGATTGAACCCAGAGGCATTCTACCTCCGAGCTACACCCCCAGACCAATTTTTATTCTTTATTTTGAAACAGGGTCTCACTAAGTTGCAGAGGGCCTCACTAAGTAGCTGAGGCTGGTGGCAAACCTGCGATCCTCCTGTTTCAGCCTCCCAAGTACTGGGATTACAAGCGTGCGCCACCAAGCCCAGCTCCTATGCAGCTCTTCTATTTAACTGTTCCTGGCTTTTATCTTTCATAAACTGGTAAATGAAAGTCAAGTGTTTCCCTGAGGTTTTTTTGTTTTGTTTTGTTGTTGTTTGTTACTAGGGATTGATCCCAGGGGCATTCTACCTCTGAGCTCCACCCCCAACCCTTTTTTCAAATTTTTTTTTTGTTTGGAAACGGTCTCGCTAAGTTGCTGAAAGCCTCACTACATTTCAGAGGCTATACTCAAACCTGTGATCAGCCTCAAACCTGTCTCAGCCTCCCAAGTACTGGGATTACAAGCATGTGCCACCACACCCGGCTCCTGGGTTTTGTGAGCCTTTCTAGCAAACTACTGACCCTGAGGAAGGATTGTGGGAACACCTCTGCCTATATAGCTGGCAGCTCAGGCTTGTAATTGGTGTCTGAAGTGGTGGCAGTCTTGTGGGATTGAGCTCAACATACAGGATCTGTATCAACTCCAGCCAGTTAGTGTCAGAATTAAATTGTAGGTTGCCCAGTTGGTATCCAGAGAGCTAGAGAATTGGTTCAGGTGGGGGGAGGGAACCCCACACATTTGGTGTCAGAAGTGGTGTGAGTAAAACAGCCTAGTAGTAGATGGACACTTGGATTGTGAGCAGGTAGAGGGACCTCCTACATTGGTCCCTAACTCCCATTCCTGATGTTGACCACCTTGGACCTCTGCCCTCTGAATGCCAGGAGCCTCCCCTCCTCACACTTGACTTCCTCAAGGGCTGGGGGATGTCGCAGGGCTCATAGATGAACAGTGGTATAGCCGGACCTCACAGCTGGATGGGCACCACCATGTTGGAATCCACGGGGCTCTGGGCAGGGCCATGTACCCCAGCTCTAGGGGCTGCCATTTTGGAGACTCAATCACACCGGCGTTGTGCCTCTTGCTCCAGCTGGAACAAATTACCCTCTCCCCTCCTCCCTATGCCCAGACCTCATCTACCACAGGCCAGGCTTCTGTTCCCACCCTTCTATCCTTGTGTCACACTGCTTTCTCCTCTCTCCCCTTCCTGCCTTACAGCAACTGCTACGTCCTTGAGTTTTGAGTTCAAACTCCCTGTGAGGCAGATCTAGGGGGTTTGGCTACTCAACAGGCCACTGAAGAGCCTACATGTTGAATGCCCCTGGCTCAGGTAGCCACCTGGCCCAGCCGCCAGTCCCTGTGGTCAGGGTGCCTGGTGGCACGGAGCATGGAAACAATGTAAGGAGCCTTCTCAGAATGCGACCTGGCGCATCAGGTGAGTGAGGCTTCCTAGGATGAAGCTGCAAAGCAGGCGAGTATTGTTTGGATTACCAGCATTCCGACATCAGGAATTACACACCCGGGTGAGAAGACTTGCATGAGGAAGTGGCCTGTCCACACATGTCCTCAGGAAGTCACAATAAACACAGCTCTGCAAATCACATTTACACACACACACACACACACACACACACACACACACACACACACGGAATGAGGGGATTTCTGATCACAAAGCTCTGTCTTGACCAATCAAAACCCAAATATCTGCTGGCTGTTCTGTCAGCAGGGAGCGGAGTTGGGATTGGTGAACCAGTAAGAAACAGCTCCACACACCCCAGATATTCTCCAGAAAGTCTGGTCCCTGCCTCCTCTGGGAGGAGACATTCTCCAGCCCAGCACTGCCTTCCTCTTGGGTAACCATCTTTTCTTGTCCCTCTCTAGCCATTAGAGGGTGCACTCCCAGAAGGCAAAGCCCTGGGTTTCTCTGCACAGGTGCACAGCTCTGCCTTCTCCGGAGTGCACACTTAATAAGCATTTGCTGAGTAAGGGAACGTGCCCATCCTCTGGACCTGTCTCTGTCCTGTCACACTCTATGACTCCCATGGGGTCACTTAGTTGAATGCCCAGTGCTGATTGAGAGAGAACACAGCAAGTTGCTTCAAGGTGCCTAATGTGACAAGATGACAATTTAGAGAAAGAGAATAAGTCTTTCACTCAGACCCCCTTCCCCCAAGCCACTGCACAAGCACAGACTGGGGTGATGGGGCTTGGCCACCCCCACAGGAGAAAAAAATGGGATGTGTGGATGAATCATATAACCACTGACCAGCAGGCTCTTGGACTCTGTTGATGGGATTATGCTGTTCAGAGAAAAAGAAGGGAGACATGGAAAGAAGGAGTGGAGGAGGGAGGGAGGAAGGAAGGAAAAGATAGAAGAAGAAAAGGAGGAAAGTAGCAGATAGCAAACTTCCAGCAGTGGCTTCTGTGTAATTGGATCTTGGGGATGTTATCCCAGAAGGATAGAAAGTTTCTAAACTGAGCACAACTCACCTCCAAACTTTAAATGACTTGAGGGACGAAAACGGTCCCAAAGAACAAAGTGGCGTTTAAATTGACTTCTCAGGGTGATGGCCAGTCCTTTGGAGATTGTGCCCTGAGCACAGGAGGAAGGTGGAGGGGAGAGGACGGCTGAACCCCTCAACTGTCACAGGTCTGAGCCCTCACCCTGGCACCTAAGCCCCGTGTGGCTGTTTCTGCCATGTGGCCTTCTTTCAATGCTTGGGAAATCAATCATTCTTGCTCACAATGTTTCTCATAAAGGTAAGTGCAAGTTTTGATAAAACCGCTACAAAAATTTTCTTAAGTACTGCTACATTTCTCTCACCAGCCTTGGTTGTAATGGAATAGGGGCTTGCGGAAGAGATGAAGTACTTTTATTTGGTGTGATATTATTCTCATAGAATCAAAAAGACCCATCAAGCTTCAAGAGTCTCTAAGATAGCTGGGTGTGGTGGCACAAGCATGTAATCCTAGTACTTGGGAGGCTGAGAGAGGAGGATCACAGGTTTGCAGCCAGCCTCAACAACTTAGCGAGGCCTTCTGCAACTCAGTGAGACCCTGTTTCAAAATAAAAAATAAAATAGGGCTGGGGGTGTGACTCAGAGCTAGAATACCCCCAGGTTCAACCCCCAGTACCAAAAAAAAAGTCTCTAAGATCATCTGCCTTGCCCCATCACTGAACAGAGGACAAGGGCTCACCAGGAACCCACAGCTAATAGTCTTCTTTTCTCACTCAGTTGTCCCTTCTTGATTAAAACTGTTGGGCTCTTTCCCATTTCATAGAATCCAAAGACAAGCAATAATAATGAGCTGTAAGCCAGGCCCGGTGGCACACGCCTGTAATCCCAGTACTTGGGAGACTGAGACAGGAGAATTGCAGGTTCGAAGACAGCCTCAGCAACGTAACAAGACTCTCAGCAAGCTAGGGAGATTCTGTTTCAAAACAAAAAATAGGCCAGGCGTGGTGGCGCATGCTTGTAATCCCAGTACTTTGGGAGGCGGAGACCGGAGGATCCGGATTCGCGGCCAGCCTCAGCTCTCCCTCTCTCTCTCTACTTAGTGAGGCCCTCCGCAACTTCGTTAGACCCGGTTTCAAAATAAAGTCTAAAAAAATAGGGCCGGGGGCGTAGCGCGGAGGTAGAACGCCCCCGGGTTCAATCCCTGGTAACGCAAAAATAAATAAATAAATAAATAAATAAATAAATAAATAAAGGGCTAGGGTGTAGCTCAAAGGTAGAGCACCCCTGGGTTCAATCCCCGGTACAACACACACACACACACACACACACACACACACACACACACACACTGAGCCATGTTTCTAGATCCGGTGATGATGATGTAGAGGGAATATTTTCTTCACATGACCCAGGTTCCTGGGAGAGGCATGAGGACTGGACAGCATAGAATGAGAACTCCAGCAGGGACTGCTTACTGCTCCAGCCCATACACCACAGGGGCAGTGTGTCCTGGGCACCTGGGCCATCTCCAAGTGTGGGACCATTCTCAGTATCAGCTTTGTAGTCAATTCCTAGATGATGCATTTGTCTCTAAGAGGTACAACTGTTCTTAAGGCTGTAGGAGAAAATAGATTGAGTCTCGTTTATCTTCACACTACAGCCAAACTATTCCTGTGTAGTTGGAGGGCTGCCATGCAGACGTGGGATTAACTGCCTTTTGGGGCTCCAGATGAAGGTCAGGTAGAAGTTGAAAGGAGGTAGATTTCAGCTCAATACCAAAGGGAAACTACTTCAAAATGAACTCAGCCTTGCTGGGAAGTAAAGAACCCCTTCTTGATTACAGAAGTCAAACCTAGGCCCCAGGCCTGCCAGGAATGCAATCAGGAAGTTCTCATGTTGGCAAAGGAGCCCATTGCTAACTAGACCCGAGGCCCGTTGTTGTGAGCATTAGAGTGACTATTATGGTTGATAGTGACGATGATGATGTTCTGATTATTTGTTTGCATGACTATTTCGCCCACTAGATTTTGAGCTCTCTGAAGTCAGAGACTATGTCTTTCATTCTTGAGTCCCCAACTCCTAGAATTATGGCTGGCCCACAGCAGATGTCCAGAAAATGTCTGTTAACCCAAATTGAATTATTATGGTACTGACTTGGTCCCTGGTATTATGTGCTAAATACCAACAGAGGAGAGTCTCAGAACTTCCCAGGCATGAAGTGCGCCTGCCACAATTGAGGAAGGGGCTAGATCAATGACAGCTCTCACACAGAAATGGCTATCTGGGAAGTCCATGCATATTTTAGATTCAATGCAAATAAAACCAAAAGCTCAACATCCTCAAAGTTGCAAACAAATTTTTACTAGTCCAGAACAAATCCTACTTTTGAGAGCACTTAGAATCCCAAGGACAGAGGTAAGCTTCCCAGAAAGAATTACCAGGGCAGGACTAGTGCTCTGCAAATAGTCGTGGGAACAAACCCTGGCTCTGGCGTGTGAAGACAGAAGGAGGATTCCATCAGAACTCTCATCCGGCTAGGTCACCATGCACGAGGGGCCCCCTCACAGTCCCAAGTGTACAAAAGGATACAAAAGGATCAACAGGATGTCAAGACCTTGGCACTGTGGTGTCAAGGTGACCTGAGATGATTCTCTATGCAGGTGTCACCAGAGATGTCCTTTTGGCTCCCAAGTACCCCAAAGAAAGGGCTGCTTTATTTTCTGGGACTTTTGTTTCTGTTGGTTTTCATTTATGTTGTCTTCTTGTATACTGTATTTGTGTGTGTGTGTGTGTGTGTGTGTGTGTGTGTGTTGTACCGGGGATTGAACCCGGGTTGGGCATCCTACCTCCAAGCTATACCCCCAGCCCTGTTTTATTTTTATTTTATTTATTTATTTATTTATTTATTTATTTATTTATTTATTTTGCGGTACCGGGGATTGAACCCAGGGGCATTCTACCTCTGCGCTATACCCCCGGCCCTATCTTTTTTATACTTTATTTTGAAACCAGGTCTCATGAAATTGCGGAGGGCCTCACTAAGTAGAGAGAGAGAGGGAGAGAGAGAGAGAGCTGAGGCTGGTGGATCCTCCGGTCTCCACCTCCCAAAGTACTGGGACTACAAGCATGCGCCACCACGCCCGGCTATTTTTATTTTGAAATAGGTTTCGCTAGGTTGATGAGAGTCTCACTACTTGCTGAGGCTGTCCTTGAACCTTCGATCCTCCTGTGTTAGCCTCCCAAGTACCAGGATTACAGGTATGTATCACCATGCCCGGCCCATATTCTTTTTTAATGTGTGCCAGTAGTGGCATCTGCAAAAGTATTTGTAGAAATGATTTCAAGACTGGGGTGATGGTATGTTCATATTTGCTTCTATTAGGTGTCTTGGAACACTGAAAATCTGGGACCACCCCAGCCCAATTCCAGAGCTAGAGAAGATTCAAAGCTGGACTACAGCACTTGCAAATGCCTGTTTCCTTCTGATTTGCCCTTGTTCCTGTGGTGCTACCTTTTGGAGTCCCACCCCAAAGGGAGAAATTTTAGGTAGGGGCCTGCATGGTAGGCCTTGCACTTTAAAATCTTTTCCCCATCTCTACGAGGCTGTCAGTATTGCTGTGACCTCCTCCAGAAGCTGCAAATGCCCCTGTTGAAATGCAGCCTCAATGACTGAACTGACTTCTCTGAGCTTCTGTTTTTCTCAGAATCATGACCCTATGATTCCTCATGGTCTTACTACCTCCCCAATGCTTTACACAGATGTTTTCTATATCTTGTTCAGTTTTTCTCATTATAGTCTGCAGGAGGGTTAGTCTAACTTTTTAGTTCTTACTGGAAGCAGAAGTTAAATATTGATCTCAACAATATTTTCCCAAACCCCACAGAGATGAACCGATTTTTAGGTCTATTCTCCAGTTGCTCAGCAGAGCAAGTTTTTTCATTTTCTTTCTTTTTTCTTTTTTCTTTTTTCTTTCTTTTTATTAATTAATTAATTAATTTATTTATTTATTTATTTTGCTACCTAGGCCTTTGTAGAGAAAGAGAATACTGACGTTGATCCGAGTTTGGGTAGGTTTCAGAACAGATGCAGCATGGTCAGATCCAATGATACCTCCCCCGTGACGGGGTTCATTCTCCTGGGCCTCTCAGCCCATCCAAAGCTGGAGAAAACATTCTTCGTGCTCATCCTGTCGATGTACCTGGTGATCCTGCTGGGCAATGGCGTCCTCATCCTGGTGACCATCCTTGACTCCCACCTGCACACGCCCATGTACTTCTTCCTGGGGAACCTCTCCTTCCTGGACATCTGCTACACCACCTCCTCCGTCCCCCTGATTCTTGACAGCTTCCTGACCCCCAGTAAAACCATCTCCTTCTCAGCCTGTGCTGTGCAGATGTTTCTGTCCTTTGCCATGGGAGCCACTGAGTGTGTGCTCCTGAGCATGATGGCCTTTGATCGCTACGTGGCCATCTGCGACCCCCTTCGGTACCCTGTGGTCATGAGCAAGGCTGCCTACGTGCCCATGGCTGCCGGCTCCTGGGCAGCTGGTATCATCAATTCTGCAGTACAAACATCCCTTGCGATGAGACTGCCTTTCTGCGGGGACAACGTCATCAACCACTTCACCTGTGAGATCCTGGCAGTTCTCAAGTTGGCCTGTGCTGACATCTCCATCAACGTGATCAGCATGGTTGTGGCCAACATGATCTTCCTGGCACTCCCAGTTCTGTTCATCTGCGTGTCCTACGTCTTCATCCTTGCCGCCATCCTGAGGATCCCCTCAGCCGAGGGGAGGAAAAAGGCCTTCTCCACCTGCTCTGCCCACCTCACTGTGGTGGTCGTCTTCTACGGGACTATCCTCTTCATGTACGGGAAGCCCAAGTCCAAGGACCCGCTGGGGGCGGATAAGCAGGACCTTGCAGACAAGCTCATCTCCCTCTTCTATGGGGTGGTGACCCCCATGCTGAACCCCATCATCTACAGCCTGAGGAACAAGGACGTGAAGGCCGCTGTGAAGAACATGGTAGCTCAAAAACACCTAACGGAGTGACTGTCATCAGATCCAAGATTATCAGAATGTTTAACCTCCAAATTCCTCATTGTACTTATGGGAAAATGGTAAGCCAGAGTAAAGAAAGGACTTTTCCAAGGTCTCTGCTATGGACCTTGGAACCAGGACTAAAAAACAGTATATTTTTATCTCATTGTTCCATAAGCATGGATGCATCTATCTTAAGATCCTAGGAAGAAAGAACCTTCAAATTTCTGGAGGTGCTGACTTATCGTTGGCTTTGTGCCCAATTTCAGTGGCATCACTACTTTGTGCTAGCAAAATCTTAGGTCCTCTGCCACCAGAAGCTAGTGGATATCTGTGACAATGAATTGATGTGTACAAAATTAAGAGTCAGATACATAATCTGGTTTCGGTGACACTGGGTTCTGGCTATGTGCCATTTGCCTCTATGTAGAACTGCTGGTTACAGAATGAGTTCTGGTGTTATCCTAGAGACCTGTGTTTTGTAAGAAAAACAAACAAACAAAAATAATATCATCCATGCCATCACAATGTGTTGGCCAATAGCACCATGACAGGAATTCTTCCCAGAAGACTGCCCAGAAGTCTTAGCAGTAGGAGAAAAGGGGGTCTTACTTGGAATAGTGGGACTTATCTGTGAAGAAACACAGAGAAATGTTTGCACCCTGCTCTCCCCACACCAGCTCTAATCACGTGGCAGTACAGAACCACACTGCTGGGGAACAGCAGCTCTCAATCTCTTCTTCCCCACGTGACCCACACCGCTCACAGCAAAACACCTACCAACATTCTGATGGGTGTTCCTAGACTCTAAATAAATAAAAAATATATTTTGGTGGGGAAAACAAAGCGTTATAATAATCCTTAATTCCACTTCTATCAGCCAGGTGTGGTGGCTCACACCAAATATTGTAATACCAATATTTGGGAGGCTAAGACGAGAGGATTGCAGATTTGAGGCCAGCCTCAAAAACTTAACAATACCATCAGCAACTTAGTGAGACCCTGTTTCAAAATAAAATTTTAAAAAGAGAGCTAGGGGTATAGCTCAAAAGTAGAATGCCCCTGGATTCAATCCCCAGTACCACACACACACACACACACACAAAAATCCAATTATCTCATTGGTCGTTAGACTTGTTCTGCACTGGCTCTGGCTCGGGTATAACAGACTGTGAGTCTGCATATTTGAACACTTCAGTGGCCAGCAGTAGTCTTGACAGCATGAAAGACTGGATGCTGCAACAGGCCAGAGACCTTTCATAGGTAGCACAAAAGAGCAACTCTTCTCAAACTCACTTAAAAATAATGCAGATTCATTAAAAAGTAGGACCAGTCTTAGGCCTGGTTAATCAAGCTCTAGTTCCTGTGCTCTGGAATTACCTTTTCTCTTTGCTCTTCCTTCCATTTACCAGTTTTGTTCTCAAGGTCACCAGATGCCTACTGCAAGCCATGGGGCTGTCTCGGGTCCAGCCCGAAAGTGGCATGAAGATACCTGACAGGGGAGCAGACGTCGACAGCCCGAAAACACACACACCCCGGACCGGGAGACATATCTGGCACGATCTCGTTTATTAGAAAGCCAATCCCCCTTTTATAGTAGAGGCCATACAGGAAACTCGCAAGTAGTAGGGTGTGGCCCAATGGCACGCAACGGGTCGGGTCACCACGCCCCCCTGTAACCTATCATAGGTAGAGGCACCTGTCGTCTGTGAGCACGGAAGGAGGTAACTGCCTATCATAGCCCTCCTAAGGTTAGGTGGGGCTATCTGCGGGACCTCCCTCCGAGGGGTCTGCCAGCGCCATCTTTGCCATTGATATGCTGAATCACTGCCACGTGGGAGAGGCCCGGTACTCTGTACTCTAGAGCAGGCTTCTGCTAGTCCACCAGGCCCTTTCATGGCACCAGGTGGGGGGCCCTACATCTCCCCCTCCTTTGTTTAAAACCGGCGGTTGTGCCTGTCTTAGGTTGCCCTGCTCAGGATTCAGAAGTTGCCCGTCCTGGGGAAGGCCCAGAGCTTCCTGGGTCCCCTGTCTTAGGTTCATCTGACCTAGCAGGATCTTACCCATCTCTGGCTATCGACCGGGCTGGGGTTTAATAGTTGGGGCCCTCATATTGATTGGCCAAACTGATATCGGACCTCCATTTGATGGATTTAGATGGCATGGAGTGGCTTTTGTAGGAAGGAGGTTAGGGCATTAGAAATGCATGGCACTTTAAATGAGTTCTTATCTTTAACCCATGAACCTCATCTCCTAAATATTGAACAACTTCATACAAGGCA
>PVJS01045447.1:0-16234 GCA_004027185.1 Glis glis
TGTTTGGTCCTGGGGGCTGAACCCAAGATGGTTGTACCTCTGAGCTACACCTGCAGCCCTTTTTCTTTTTTATTTTGAAACAGAGTCTTGCTAAATTGCTGAGGCTGGCCTTGCACCTGCGATCCTCCTGTCTCAGCCTCCCAAGTACTGAGATTACAGGTGTGTACCACCACACCTGGCTTTTTTTTGAATATTTTTGGTCTATGGTTGGTTGACTCTGAAGATGTGGAACCCACAGATACAGAGGGCTGACTATATTTATTCAGCGTAATCTGGGAACAGATAGTGAAAAGAACAGGGTACATAGAAACTTTGTTTTCTTAGACAAATATTTTCTCATTTTTGAATGTGACCTCAATTACAGAAGTTACAAGTTAATTGCTCAGCCTGTCATCATCTTCATTTCTTGGCATGGAGCGATAGAGAGGTGAGGCTTGGTGTGAAAGTAATCATGCCCAGAAACACTTAAAGGGGTGAATGGCACATAGCCTGGGAACCCTGTTTACTAGACCACTAAGGGAAGGCTTAATTCCCATTTGACGAATCAGCAATTTCTCCTTGCAGCAGAGGAAATTTTAGAAAACGTTATTTAGGCAAAGAAAAATGGCTTGGGGTGAGGTTATTAAGTCTCCAGCTATGACATTTGAGATATAATAATGACTTTTGGCACTTTTCTATAGGAAAGTACCATGCTGACCAGCTTGCATCAGCATGGATGCTTGTGCTCATTAGCTTCGTCGCTGTCAAGATTGTGACTTGTAAATTTTCACCCTTCACCTTGGCTTGAAAGACCATGTACTCATGGTTACAGAGAACATAGAAAAGCATTTATTTTTCAGAAGGCTTAAGTGATTGGAATATTGGACTCAGTATTTTTCTTCTGAACTACCTCTGTTCTTCTGACTTGTGTGACTAGATACAGAAAATAAAGGATAGGAGAAGCCGGGCGTGGTGGCGCACGCTTGTAATCCCAGTACTTGGGAGGTGGAGACCGGAGGATCTGGGTTCGCGGCCAGCCTCAGCTACTTAGTGAGGCCCTCCGCAACTTCGTGAGACCCGGTTTCAAAATAAAGTATAAAAAATAGGGCTGGAGGTGTTGCTCGGAGGTAGAATGCCCCTGGGTTCCATCCCCGGTACCAAAAATAAATAAATAAATAATTAAATAAAGGACAGGAGAAGTTTGAATGAGCATTTTCTTGAGGCAGAAATTAAGCATTAGCTGGGCATAGTGGCGCACGCTTGTAATCCCAGTACTTTGGGAGGCGGAGACCGGAGGATCCGGGTTCGCGGCCAGCCTCAGCTCTCTCTCTCTCTCTCTCTCTCCCTCTCTCTCTCTACCTAGTGAGGCCCTCTGCAACTTTGTGAGACCTGGTTTCAAAATAAAGTATAAAAAAAATAGGGTCGGGGGTGTAGCTCAGAGGTAGAATGCCCCTGGGTTCAATCCCCGGTACCGCCAAAAAAAAAAAAAAAAAAAAAAAAGAAATTAAGCATTAATTAGCTTAGGAAAAGAACACTTAGAAACTGATAAAAAATTAACATCAAGAACAAAAAGATAACTGGATTCTATTTTAATTAAAACCTAATCCTAAAATCAATATTGAATACATTATACATTAGAAAGCCATTCATATTTACTGAAGGTTGGTTTAAAAATATGTAAGAATATTGTTTTCTTTAGTGTGGGGACTCTCATTTTAGGGGACGATGAACAATGAACATCAGAAAATAAATGTCATTAACATATTTCTGAGCCGGGCGTGGTAGCGCATGCTTGTAATCCTAGTACTTGGGAGGCTGAGACTGGAGGATCTGGGTTCGCAGCCAGCCTCAGCTACTTAGTGAAGCCCTCTGCAACATAGCGAGACCCTATTTCAAAATAAAGAATAAAAAATAGGGCTGGGGGTGCAGCTCAGAGGTAAAATGCCCCTGGGTTCAATCCCCAGTACCAAAAAAAAATATTTCTGAAATTTTCACTAAGCTTTATGTGCACAGAACAAAGATATTAGCAAAAGTTTGTTCTTCCTTTGATGCTTTCTCCACTTACGAGACAATTTTATAATTATGCCATCTGCAAAATGCCAAGCAATAGTTGTATTTGAGCATTTATTCCCTATGCAAGAAGCATGGCTTACTATGAAAAATATGCCTAACCCGGGCATGGTTGGCACACGCTTGTAATCCCAGTACTTGGGAGACTGAGACAGGAGGATCACAGGTTTGCAGCCAGCCTCAGCTACTTAGTGAGATCCTCTACAACTTAGTGAGACCCTGTTTCAAAATAAAGAATAAAATAGGACTGGGGGTGTAGCTCAGAGGTAGAATGACCCTGAGTTCAATCCCCAGTGCCACACACACAAAAATATGCCTAAGATTATACTAATAAACCCTTGATAATAAAATGAGAGGACACACCAATATAGGATGTGTACGAATAAAACAATGGAAACATGACTCAACAGCACATGGTCCAGTGACTGCGGGGCTGAACAACACTGTGAGCCACTGCCTGATGATGAAAACTTCATTAGGAGTCAAGCTTCATTGATTACAAATTAAATGTCCTATTCTGCAAACTTAAGTTTAGGACCTTAGCCAAAAGTCACAGCAATTTCCTTTGCACTTATTTTACTCCTCAGGGCCAATCTGCTTAATATGCTGACAGTGTTCAGAGGAAGTCAGATCCTGTGGCATTTTGTAGAAAGGACACTGGGCTGGAAATGGAAAAACTTGGCTTCTAGTTTCCACTCACTGTGTCACTAATTAGGTATATCTAGCTAGATCTATAAAAACAGTGTTTCAGTGTCCTCATTGGTAAAGTGATAGGTGTCTTTCTAGCAATAAAAATCTGTGACCATTGCCTGTAGGCTCCTGCATTCTTGTGGCCAGGGGAGGAGGCATGGCTGAGACCAGCTAACATGGAAAGCTTGCCTTAGGGCCCAGTTCTGTGAACATGTGCCCAGCATGCCACCTTCTTTACCTGAGATATTGGTAATATTGGTGAGAAAATGGGAGGGTGGTGGCTGTAATTACAGGACTTGGGAGGTTGAGATAGGAGGATTGAACATTTGAGGTTAGTCTTAGCAACTTAGTGAGACCGTGTTTCAAAATAAAAAATAAAAATCGCTGGGAGTGTAACTCAGTGGTAGAGCGACCCTAGATTCAATCCCTAGTACCAAAAAAAAAAAAAAAAAAAGAGAGAGAATATTTAGCAATGGGAGAGATGCAGATCAAAACTACCCTGAGATTTCACCTAACCCCTTTTAGAATGGCAATTATTAAAAACACAAACAATAACAAATCTGGAGAGGATGTGGAGAAGTAGGAATTCTAATACACTGTTGGTGGGATTGCAAATTAGTGCAACCACTTTGGAAAACAGTGTGGAGGATTCTCAAAAGATTGGGAATGAACCTACCATATGACCCAGCAATACCACTTCTAGGTATATACCCAAAAGAATGGAAACCAAACTACCAGACTAATGCATGCATATCTATGTTTATAGCTGCACAGTTCACAATTGCCAAACTATGGAACCAACCAAGATGTCCATCAACAGATGAATGGATTACAAAACTATGGGATATGTACACAATGGAATTTCATGCATCCATAAAGAACAAAATTATGTCATTTGCAGGGAAACGGATGGCATTAGAGAACATTATGCTTAGTGAGATTAGTCAGTCACAAAAAGTGAAAAGTCAGATGTTCTCCCTAATATGTGGAAGCTAGGGAGAATAGGGCATAGGAGGGACTCCAGACAAAGATGGAGAAAACCTTAGATGAGTAAAGAAGGTGACCTAACTGAGGGAGATGGAAGGGGAGAAGAGGGAAACACCCTAATGCACAGGATGCACATATACAAACTTATCAAAGTCAATCACTGTGCTGAGTACGGGAAGGAGGGAAGGGGGAGGGAATGAGTGGGAATTGGGGGAGGGTTAAATGAGTGATGTGTGCATGTATACTTCTACCACCCTGAAAATCATCAAGATGTATGATTACAATGCACCAATAAATAAAAAATACAAAAAAAGGAAAAAAAGAGGAGAGAGTAGTTTCAGGAATGAAATGAAAAGTGAAAAAATATAAATTGTACAATGTTAAAAGAAGCAAAGGAAACGTACAGGGAGAGAGATTATAAGGCTTGAACAGGATGAAAATAAAGCTTGTTGCTGTTTCCCTTCTACCAAGGTGCAGCATTTTCCAGAACGCAGCTCTCTGTTTCCCAGGTCTAAACTGCTCACTGCTGTGGTTTCACCAAAGCCTCATGATTGTTTCAATGACACCACTAGGTGGCACTAACAGTTCATTAGCTACATAAAGCTTAACATTTAGGGCATCTCTTTTGGGTTAATGAATTTGTTAAGGGGCAGCAGAAGGAGATCTTAGTTCTAGGGCCGCCAGGCTAAAGCATGGATAAATGATTTAATACTAATGTAGCCCATGTTATTAGATAAAATTTTGTTCTGAGTCTTCCTAGAGAATGTGACTTAATGATTTATTGACCTCACTTCTGTATTTGTAAAAACGACAACTTAATTCAAGTTAAGACTGGTCTGTGAGTAACTTGGCCCTGCTCCCTCTTTTTATTGTGCTTTCAGATGGATAAGTATCATGAAAGTCCTTTTTTGCCTACAGTATCTGCACAGGAGAAGAGACTCAGGCTAATCCCTCATGGGAAAGTTTCTTGATAGAGAGCTGAGTTAAAAAAATATTTACTAGGCTTATATATTTTTTATTAAAATAAATTTATTTTTAAACTGGCACATAAAATGTAAAACTTATACATATCAATGGGATAATGTGATGATTTGATACATGTATACATTATGCAATATGTAAATTAAATTCAATTAAATACATTGTATATATTTAAAGTTTAAATTGTTCTTGTGGTACAAGGACTGGATTGAGCATTTTAAATTATTATGTTGACTTAATATTTGAAATAATCTATTTTTTTCATTGCTTTCCTCCCTTTTTCTTCTTCCTACACAAGCAAGCAGTCAATTTTGAGCTCACTGACTCAGAGGAGGGGTGTAGTAGGACAAGACATAGATACATGTTGTGAATGTCTCTGAACTTTATGTTTCAAAAGCTTAAAAACTTAAATCTTTGTATAAAGAGAATTTATGGGAACAGAATAAATGCTGATCAGAAGCTGGGAAGAAAATAAGGCTATCTATCATTCCCCAGACTACAAAGGACTTTCCTCAGGGTAAGAAAAGGAAAGAGACAGAGGCCTGTGGGACCTTGGAAAAGAGGGTCATGGGGCCTGCTCACTGCCAGTGGTATTAGGGTGGCTGCAAGACCCTGGAGGGGAAAAATGGAGACCCTACTTTATCATAAAATTCTCTCCCAATATTATGTGTGGAAATGACAGAGAGCCATAAAATTTGAAGGGGTTATGTCATCAGAAATAATAAATGTCACAGTAACAACTGAGTTGTGTGGACTGGAACAGTCTTTATTAATCACTACCCTCAGGATCTCCCACCCCCAGAGCCTTGGTATTTTATATAACTTTAGGAAAGAGTAAGACTAAGATTCAGTGTTTTCTGCTAGTCCACAGAATGAGGGCTTGGGATAAAGAGTGGTAGTAGAAAATAAATGTGTATTTTTTATATATCTGAATACATGGACTGTTTCATTTCTTCTCTGCTTGGGAAGTCTTTCCTCTGTCTTAGTATCTTAGTATATTGGAATTCTCCTTATCTTTGGCTCAGATAACACTTCTTCCTCCTCCTCCTCCTCCTCCTCCTCCTCCTCCTCCTTCTTCTTCTTCTTCTTCTTTCTCTCTCTCTCTCTCTCTCTCTCTCCTCTTTCTGTACTGGGCATTTAACCCAGGGGATTTCTACATCCAAGCTACACCCCAAGCCTTTTTAATTTTTTTTTAACTTTGAAACAGGATCTCACTAGGTTTATGAGAGTCTCACTAAGTTGCTAAAGTTGGCCTTAAACCTGCAATCTTCCAGTCACAGCCTCCCAAGTACTAGGATTATAGGCGTGTGCCACTACCCCTTGCTACATCACCTCCTTTAAATAGCTTTGCTAAGTGGGGTTGATAATGGAGGAGAAACCTCAGTGGAGCCAGAGAGGTGGTCTAAGGGAAGGGGAGGGGGAAGAGTGAGGTTCATTAATGGAAATACTACCATTGACCATGTGTACATATGTGAAAATACCAATGTCAATCTCAGTACTATGTATTGGGAAGGGAGGAGATGGGGAGGCAGGGGGGCACAAAGTGCTGTGTGCATGTATGTCACTGTCAATATGATTTACATTATGATGTGAGACTATAATGCACCAATAAAAGCATATTTAAAAAAGTAAGTGATCTTATCTTTGCTAGGGAGAAATTGGGACATAGGAGGGACTCCAGACAAAGGAGGAGAAACCTTAGTTGAGTGAAGAAGGGAACCTACCTGAGGAAGATGGGAGGGGGGAGGAGGGAAACACCTCAGTGTACATGATGTATGTACACACAAACTTATCAGCTTTTTTGTGTGTGGTACTGGGGATTGAACCCAGGGGCATTCTACCTCTGAGCTACAACCCCAGCCCTATTTTTTATTCTTTATTTTGAAACAGGGTCTCACTAAGTTGTGGAGGGCCTCACTAAGTAGCTGAGACTGGCTGCGAACCTGTGATTCTCCTGTCTCAGTCTCCTAAGTACTGGGATTACAAGCGTGTGCAACCATACCCAGCTCCACAAACTTATCAAAGCCAATCACTGTCCTGAGCACAGGAGGGAGGGGTGAGGGGTGGGAACTACGGGAGGGCTCAATGAGTGCTGTGTGCATGATGCCTCTCTCACCCTGAACCTCATCAAATGTATGATTACAATGCACCAATTAAAAAAAAACACAAGAAAGTGATCTTCTCTTTGGAACTTTTGTAGCATCTAAATTCCCTCACAGGACACTTTTCTCATTCAGCTTTGAATTGTGCTTATTAGAGAACATACCATCATACCAAGGATCATGATATGTCACAATATCTAATATAGTACAAACTCAACTGATGTTTGTCAAATAAATCAGGGAGTAAATATGGAAATGTAGCCATATTAATAGTAGTGTGATGATGTGTAGTTAGAGCTTGTTAGCCAGAGTAACTTGTTAGCTAGAGTGATTCCATATTGTTACTCAGAATGACCCAAACCTGGCCCTAGAACAGGGAAGTTCACCTTGGAAAAATCAAACCAGGATGTTGGCAGGGTAATGGGTAACAACATTGCGTTACTGTTATTGTGTCATTGTTATTGTATTATGCTAACAGCTTGTTTTTGCTTCTATACATTCATTATGCTTGCTTGCTCTACTGCTGGAAGAACTGTTGGGGGCTTCCCACCCCTGCTATGGGAACCTGCTATGGGAACCTAAACTTTTCACCCTGAGCTATTGATTTTTTTTGTATTTAATAAGACATGCTAAAAAACAGTCCTACACTGCACTTGGGTCTTATGCTCTGTGCAGTCCCGGTCGGCCGGTAATAAAGACTCTCAGTTAATACCATTATTGGTCTGAATTGGTCTTGATTGGGATGTTGCCTTGCAACAGTAGCTTAAAGTGAAGCAACAGATTGGGTAGATAAAAATCTCATGTATGTAAATATTCTTCAGTGGATCATTAGAATTTACAGTTGCATAAGAATCTGTATGATATAAGAAAGTTAAGATATTTTCTTGCCTTTATAAGTAGTTTTGATGAATTTTGTAAAATGATTCATGATTGTTGAAAAATTGTAACAGTAAACTTACAGCAAGAAATGTAAAAATCATCTGATAGTACTTTAGAAGGAGGTGACTACTATTAACATTTCTAGGGATCATTCCAGATCTCTGTCTCTATATACTTATGTTTATAATTTATTTTTAAATGTATGTAACTTTTAATCAATAAAGCCCTATCATGCATACATGAGATGATATGTATCATATCACACATCACATATAACTAATTGTTATGTAAAGAAGGCCCTATCATACATTCTGCTTTTTTCTGTTTATTAGCATATGGCTTTCTAATATCAATAAATATGAGTTTGTGTATAGTTTCTGTCCTAGTCACCATTCTCACTGTGGTATCCCTGTAAACCTGACCACACAACTTAGAAGAAGGAAGATTTATTTTGTGGGAAGCTGGGCTCGGTCGAGCCAGCCAAGATGGCGCCGTGGCTGGCTGCCAAGTCTCGTGACCCGCGCTTGTTTACCAGACCTAGCACATGCGCAGTTGAGAAGCGCACGCGTTTGGTGTATGCTCATTGCGTGCTTGCTGCTGGAGAGCCTATGAGAGGAGGCCTGGCCTGCGTGTATGTGGCGTGAGAGAGGTGTGATTGGAGGATTGCTTCTGGCGTGATTGGGAAGGGGTTGCTCGTACATAATATAAGCGGGATGCCGATGTCACTCAGTGTGTGATTACTGTGAGGAGGAAGCTGAGAGAGAGGATAAATAAAGAGGAAGCTGTACCATCTGTACTGAAGTGTCTGTGTGTCGTCTTTCCTGGACTCTGCTGGTCAGAACTCCAGGACTGCGTCATTATTTGATCATGGTTTCCTTGGAAATTCTGGGTTCAGTCCATGTGAGGTCGGGGTCTATGGTCTAGGGAAAGCACAGGAGCTCTGCTCCTCACATCACAGGAGGCTGGGAGCAGAGAGCAAGCAAGGGGATCAGGGACGACATATAATCTCCAAGGCCACACCCCCAGAGATCCACCTTCTCCAGCCATAACCTACTGGCCCTGGCCACCACCCAGATAAATCCATTGCAATGGATTTATCCACTGCCGAGAGTTCAACCAAGCCCCATTTCAACATTGCGACCTTGTTTCTGTGAGGACTAGGGGGACACTAAATCCAAACCATTATGTTTTCTCATTGCTGCATAGTATTCCATCATATATATGTATCCTGATTTATTTAAATCATGCCCTTTTTATGGGCTGTACACTAAACTACATTTGTAGATATCATGATTTAGCTTAGCTCTATGTGCACAAATACAAGGCAACCTGAAATAGAAATGTGAATATATGAATATATAAACTTTTAGTGATCCAGATGAAATATTCCAAAGTCTGGTTTTTTTTTTTTTTGGTAGTGGGGATTGAGCCCAGGGGCATTCTACCTCTGTTGTACACCCACAGCCCTTTTTATTTGAAACAGGGTATTGCTAAGTTGCAGGCTATCCTTCAACCTGTGATCCTCCTGTCTCAGCCTCCACATACTGAGATTATAGGCATGCACCACCAATGCCCAGCTCCAAAGTCTAATTTTTTTGAAAAAGCATGTTGATTTGGTTATATGCCAAATTAAAATAGCATATTTTACAATATTATTTTTCCTAATTTTGTAAAATTATTCACACTCTTCATGCAACTTTAGTATCAGGGTAATTGTTTTGAGAGTTCTGTTCTGAATCACTTATCATAGCATTCTTGCATAGATAATCTTTTTGTAAGCAAAGTTGTTTCATTTATTATACTTTTTTGTATTCATGCTTATACCAGTGACTGGATATTTTATCCCAACTTATAGGACTCATTCTATTTTTGTGGTCTCTACATTTTATCATTTGCTTTACTACTTTTTTTTTGCAAAAATGTTTTACATCTAAAAAATAACAATGAGCAAATAGATACAATATTTTTTCTGGGTAGATGGTGCTTAACCTATAACCTTTTTCAGGGCAATGAGAACCACTTTCAGTGTCTAATAAATGCTACCAAATCTAACCAAGGACTTGATTCACTTTGTCTAAATTTTTATCATGAAAAATTTCAGAGACAGAAAAGTTGAAAGAATAGTACAACAGATGTCCATAAAATCTCCAACTAGATTTGATAATTATAACATTTGATATACAGACAGTCCCTGATGATAGTTTAGACTTAGAGTCCTAAATACAGGAAATGATAAACTCTATTTAGATATTTCACATCTTATCATGGGGTGAAAGTGATACATATTCATTCAGTAGAAAACTTTGAATTTTGATTTTTTCTCTAGATAGTGATATGTGATATCATACTTTCTTGTGATGTCCAACAGTAGACTAGTTTAAGTGTTCTGAGCACATTTAAGATATGGTAGACTAAGTGATGATGTTTGGTTAGGTGGATTCATGCATTTTCAACTTATGACATTTTCAGTTTATGAAAGGTTTATTGGGATGTAATCCCATTGTGAGTTGAGGATTTATATTTTTTTCTTTCTGCCTTTCTCCCTCCTTGCTTTCTTCTTTCTTATCTCTCCAATTCCAGAGCCTTCTCTCTCAGCCACTAAGATGAAAAAAAGACACTTGGGTTTTCCAAGGTGAACTACTAGAGTTGTCTTTATAGAGTGATAGATAAGATATAAATCAGATTGGTCCTACTTCTCCCCATCTTGCAGACTTAAATATAATATGAACTTATCTTCTTTACTTATTTCTTTACTTTTACACCATGTAGTTTTCCACAAGAGTAAGCCCACTGTTCTGTTACCATTGCACCTGTAGAGCCTGAGATAGTGTCTGGAAGAGAATACACATTTGGTGAACATTTGAGTGTTGAATGAAAAAATGAGTAAAGAAACAGATATAGAGTGCTAAATAAATAGAGGGAGTGATGAACTCTACTTAGATATTAACTTTGAATAGGACAAACCCTGCTGGAATAAGAGGTAGCCTAAAGAAGTCTTCCAGTCCAATATTTTCTGTACTACACAAATTGCTTAAAATTCATTATTTTGATTTGTTTCACCCCCTTTAATTATCACACTATAAGACTGATTACTTGTTGTTAACATCCCTTTTCTCTCTTTTTTTCTCCACTTTCTCTCCAAAGGCAAATATTCCTGGGCTGGTAGACATGGTGACTATTAGTCACATTTCAATGGGAATCGAGTTCAGTTTATCTTCTAATAACATAGTGCCTCAATAGAATTGGGGGAAATGGGAGTTAACTCTGGGGTGCAGTCCCTGGACACCAGAGGATGGCCTAGGCACCAGACAGCTGGAGTGAAGGGTATCCATACATAATGAAGGGCAAAGACAAGGGCCTGAGGAACTACCAAAATCAAAAGTCCTCCTTTTTTCTCAGCTTTGGCCAGAATTGTACTTGGTAATTGTATGATGTTTCAGCCCATTCTGATTGGTGATAACTTAGTTCATGAAATGTCAAAGTCAGTTGTTTAAACCACCCCACATGAATTCAGCAGATAGACACTTTACTTTCAGAGAAATAACTGATGCAACCTTTGCAGGAGAATCTTATGAATTATTGAAATGGTAGAAGAAGAAGCAAGCAGTTCCCTAATTTTCCCTTGATGATGAATGGCAGGGATTTAGAGATTAATCTCTTCGAGACTTATTTTCCCTTAAATGAAGATGTAGACACTATCATTTCAGTTGGGCCAGAGTAGAAAATATCTTTCCAAAGTTTATTAGCTTCCCAGCTGTGAATATAATAAACAACTTTTTGCAAATTAATGTTTGTTTTCATTCTTATGGTTTTGGCAATTGTTTTCTATTCTAGGAGACAGAAGGAAAGGTGTTGATTTGGGAATAAATTACCTCTGGCATCAGTGGTTTAAGGCATTAAAATGTAGACAATATTTTATATGAAGTGGCAAAAATTATGACTTTTTGAGGCATCTATTATTTATAATATCATTTATACTGTTTTTATGGTTACTTAGTAGGAGAAAGCTTTATTTTTTAAATATGGAGCAATATCTTCCTATTTTACTTTTGAGTTCTTTTCTTTTTGAGTTTAACACGCAGTGATATGAAATAAAGCATTTTATTTAGTATTAACCCAATGTGAACTTTTTAAAATCTTCAAAATATTTTAAAATTTTAATTAGTTTGATGGAATCATTAGAAAATCTGAGTACTTGTTTTAAATTCTAATAATCTTAAAAATTTAAGATATAGCCCAAGATACTTTCTTATAATTGGGTTGTCTAAATTCAGAACTTCCTTCCTCTTTCCTTATTCTTGCATCTCTAGGGCCTACGACAAGACTGTCAATTTTAGATATTCCATAAATACGTGAAGATATTCCATAAATACATAAATACGTGAAGGAGTGATATGGATGTGTAAATGTGTGAAGGAGTGATATGGATGTGTAAAGTAACAATGAAGAAACAGAAAGCAAATGTTGTCTTACCATAACAGTAAACCATGTATTCCTGAAAAAATGGTTATGGTACAATCTTCATCAGTGGTTGGAATTTTCATTACTAAGATGATAATCAGTATAAAAGTAGTTACTATTCTATTGGTAATAGGGTTACAATTGTATGGGCAATTTGTCATTGCCACATTCTCTACATTTGTATTCCTACCACACAGCAATACACACACCACCATGTATCTGTATCTATTTTTTGATTCCTGAACCAGGAAGCATGAAAGTAGAATGACTGTTTCTAAATATGAAAGGATACTTAGTGAGGCCCTCCGCAACTTCGTGAGACCCCGTTTCAAAATAAAGGATAAAAAATAGGGCCGGGGGTGTAGCGCGGAGGTAGAACGCCCCTGGGTTCAATCCCCGGTACTGCAAAATAAATAAATAAATAAATAAATAAATAAATAAATAAATAAGATGATTTCAACTTTATTATGAGCAAGTGAGCCAATGAGTTGAAAGCGGTGGCAGTAAATCAAGAAGACCTTACAAGCTTATGAGTTTAGATCCCTTCCTAGCCAGAAGGGACTTGGAAAATATTTTATATTGTGCTTTCATAGTATTATTGGCAGTGATAGACTCAGTCTGTATGCAAAGTCAGTCTTTCTCTCTCTTGTGCTTGACACTTAGAGATGTTTCTAAAGTCTGTTCCAGAAGCATTGCAATACTTTCATTGGAGTTTAGTTGCACAGTAATAAATCATTGAGTCCCTCAAGCCAAATACACTCCTTTGGCTATAATCTATACAAGGGACATGACTAATATTTCATCCTGCTCTGTAGTACTTTGTGGTTTCTCTATAGTTGTACTTCTAAAGGCCCAAAGCATCTGGAGTCTTAGATCTTCAATATTTCCTTTGATATGGAAGCATACAAAATTTTAAGTGGGAATTATTGAACAGGAAGACTATGAGACAGGTGTCATCTATTTTATTTCTTAAAAATAAAATATGGCTTATGTGACTAAAATACATAAGCCTGAAATACATAATACTGAACATATTCAGCATGGCTTAATGTAAATAAGAAGGGAGTATACATACATTTTGGCATGATATAGTCTTGTGTATAATTTTTTTCTTCATCTCTTTCCTGTGAGACAGAATATGCCTGCTCGGTCTATGATCTACAGATCTTTGAATTACAAGGCTGAGATTCCATTTATGCTTTTAAGTTTACATTTAACAATATCAGAGTGCCAAAGAGGTTTAATGATTAATAGATGGGACAGAATGGGGGGCACTGAACTACAGGTCCTGAATGTATGATTTTATTTTATTTCCTGAATGTATGGTTTTATTTAAAATTCCCCTTCAGTTTATATATTCTACTTATAAAATTGATAAATGCTCAATGAAGAGAACTTGAAAACTATTGAGAAACAGTCATCTTTCAGAAATAACCACTGTTCATGAACAATTGAAATTTCTTTCCAATTTAAAAGTTGCTTATTTTAAAAAACATTATAAATTTGTATTAAAAGTATTTAAAATCTGTTAAATGTAAGATTTTTAGAAATAGAATTACTAGATTGGAAGTAATGAGTATTCTAGGGATTCATAATAAATATTTGCATTGTTCTTAGAACTTTGGTTTTATTGGGTAAGGATCAGGATCAATTTGGCTCTTTGGTAAATCTTTAATGACTTTTAAAATCACATTTAGCACCTTAATTACATTTAAATAATTAAAAATTTACCCCAGGAACTCAATATCTTTGTGCCCAAATATGCAACTTAATTACCTAAGTCAGTGTGTTTTTTGTGACAGTCTAAAAGACATATCAACAGACTTCTGTGATGTGCTGATGCTAAACTGTCTCAGAGGCTTGGCCATTGTGAGAACCTCAGTTCTGAAGAGTCAAAGCCCTGGAAGTCATCCCAGGGGTTGGGATGTATTTAAGTAGTACTGACACATCTTAAATAAAACTGAGCGGCTGCTAAATTATCAGGTTGAGAATCTGTTATTATGGCTCTGTAGTATATCTTGAAATCAGGTATTATGATGTCTCCAGCTTTCCTCCTTTTGCTTGGGATGGATATCTCTTCTGCTTTTATGTAATGGCCTTCTTGGTAAGTGGCTTTCTCTTGCAGATATGTGTTGAGGTATCAGTTTGTTGTGTAAAATTATTTTTGACTGGACACTGTAGTATAGCCTACCTATACCTTCTGGGCTGTAATTAGTAGGTTTGGGCACAGTGCATACCATATGGAGCCTGAGAGACACTCTGTCTCTTGCAGGTCTTGCAAAAGTGGGAACTCTGGTAATTCAGGCAGGTGTGATATAGACAACACAGTGTGGGGGTTGCAGCCTCTGTGGTTACACCTACAATGGGAAGAGAAAAAAAGAAAAATAAAATAAAAATAATAAGAATTAACGACCCTAAAAATAAAAAGTGAAAAAAAGAAAAATTAAAAAATTATAAAGGAACAACAATAAAACAACAACAACAACAACAACAAAAAGCCCATGAAATTTCCTCCCAGCTGAGGTGCTCTTATGAGCAACTGAGGGAAGATGATCATGACCTACACCAAGTCTTCTTAGCCTGTTCTCGGGTCCCGCCCAAGAGTGACGTGGACTGACAGGGAAAAGTGAGCGCTGACAAGCTCGAAAAACACCACGAGCTGGGAGCTATGTCGAGCAAAATCTCATTTATTTAGGAAGACAGGGCAGTTTTAAAGTGAAACCCATAAAGGAACCCCCGGGCAGTAGGGTGTGGCCCAATGGCACGCGACGGGTCGGGTCATTACGCCCCCTATAACCTATCATAGGCAGAGGCACACGGAAGGAGGTAACTACCTATCATAGCCCTCCTGAGGCTAGGTGGGGCTATCTGCGGGACCTCCTTCTGAGGGGGTCTGCCAGCGCCATCTTTGCTATTGATATGCTGAATTGCTGCCACGTGGAAGAGGCCCGGTACTCTAGAGCAGGCCTCTGCTAGTTCACCAGGCCCTTTCATGGCACCGGGTAGAGGGCCCAGCATTTCCCCATTTCCTTTTTATTTAAAACCGGCGGTTGAGCCTGTCTTAGGTTGTCCTGCTCAGGATTCAGAATTTACCCGTCATGGAGGAGCCCATAGCATGCTGGAGTCCTCTGTCTTAGGTTCATCTGACCTAGCAGAATCATACCCATCATTGGCCATCGACTGGGCTGGGGTTTAATAATCGGGGCCCTCATATCGATTGGCCAAACTCTGATACCGGACCTCCATTTGGTGGATTTGGATGGCTTTTGTATGAAGGAGGTTAGGGCATTAAAAATGCATGGCCCGACCAAGGCTATTACAAGGAATGCCGTAAGGGGGCCTAGTAGAGGGAGCAAATAGGGAAGAACTCCACTCCATACTTCGTCCCACCCTCCCTTTTCTTTGAGGAGATGTTGGCGGTGTTTCTCCAGGTTTTCTTGCAGCTGTTTTATACGATCTTGAACCACTCTGGACTGATTGACATAGAAGCAGCACTCTTCCTTTAAAAAAGCACAAAGACCTCCCTTCTCTGCAGTTAAAAGATCTAATCCCCGTCTATTTTGTAGGACTACCGATGCAAGAGAGGTAATCTGATCTTGCAAGACTGCAAGCAATTGGGTAACTTCTTGCAAGTCTGCAATCAATTGTAAATGCAGTTGCTTTGTGAGTAAAACGGCTGTGGAGATTCCTGCCACGCCTGTGCCCACCCCTGCTGTTATGCTGATCCCAGCAAGCAGAGGGATTAGGGCCACCGCCCTGGAGACGTTCCACCGCCCGTTCCACCACTGGGATGGGGAGGGCCTCAGAGGCTAGTGCCACATCTACTTGGGGAAAAAGGAGAACGGGGGAGCACAGCTGGTCCCCCCTCATGGTTCGGGTCAACCGTCTGTTACATAGGAGAGAAGCATTAAAAGGAGCACAATAAAACTTTGATGAGTCTAAATTCATTTGATTAGTGGGGAGGAGGGTAAGATTAGTCGGAACGTCCCCGTGCCAGGGGGCAGATAGGGGGTCAGCTTGGCATTCAGTCAGAGAGGTTAAATTGGGGGTTAATATGGGAATTAGCATAAGGGGAGATTTATACA
>PVJS01045449.1:0-16231 GCA_004027185.1 Glis glis
TGTGGTACCGGAGGTTGAACGCAGGGGCGTTCTACCTCCGCGCTACGCCCCCGGCCCTATTTTTTATACTTTTATTTTGAAACCAGGTCTCACGAAGTTGCAGAGGGCCTCACTAGGTAGAGAGAGAGAGAGAGAGAGAGAGCTGAGGCTGGCCGCCTCCCAAAGTACTGGGTTTACAAGTGTGTGCCACCACACCTGGCAACATTAATGTTTTCTTAGTGCACTAACTAACCTATTAGGAAAAATATTTTAGGTTTTTTGTTACCTTTGGATGGAGAGTGAAAGGCTGCTTGAAACTGCAGTTTGTGTCTTAGATTCCTTGTTTAGTACTAAAAAGTACTAAAGCGTGGTGGCACACGCTTGTAATCTCAGCTACTTGGGAGGCTGAGGCAGGTGAATTGCAAGTTCGAGGCTAGCTTGAATCATTTAGCGAGACCCAGTCTGAAAATAAAAAATAGAAAGGTCTGGGAATGTAGCTTAGTTGAGCATCCTGGGTTCAGGAAGGGAAAAAAAATTACATAAAAGCAAATACATAGAAATATCATAAAAAGTAAATACATAGAAGTAAAAGTGATTAATCATCAACTTCTTTAATACCAAAATTACTTCAGAAGTAAATAATAGTCTTACTGATTTAGAATTAACTTTAAAATATGCCAGCTCTAGCCGGGCATGGTGGTGCACGCTTGTAATCCCAGTACTTAGAGGCTAAGACCAGAGGATCCAGGTTCACGGCCAGCCTCAGATACTTAGGCCCTCCACAATTTAGTGAGACCCTGTTTCAAAACAAAGAATAAAAAATAGGGGTGGGCTGGGGGTGTAGCTCGGAGTTAGAATGCCCCTGAGTTCAATCCCCAGTACCGCAAAAAAAAAAAAAAAATGCCAGCTCTATCTTTTAGTCAGTATGTTAATATACTTTTGAGCTTAATAAGGACTGAAACTGCAATATCATTAATCACTTAAAATAAAGGGCTTATTAGTATTGCAGATGTGGGTAAATATTATAGCAACCTATATTAAGTGCCCCCCTTTTTAAAATGTCATGGTTCTGTATTCTCCAGTCTTGAAAAGTCCCTTATTAAAAAAAGACTTCTTATACTCTTAGATTCTAAGCAGTTTGACTGATATGTAGAGTTTAAACACCATTATTTTTCATCTTTTGCTGAAAACCTATTTATAGTTTAAAGAAAAAAAAAGAAAAGATAAAACTGCTTTTATTATCTTTAGCCACTGGACAGAGTATTAGATTTCATGTTTCCCTAAATGAAATGTGACAATTATTGACATATTGAAGAACTGTTTAATAATGAATTTTAAAGGAAAAATATGTGGATCTGTTGGCTTAGGAGGTATTATTTTTGGATTAAGAAAAGACTATTACCTTTGTGCTATAAATTTGTGATTTGGCTTATCAAGGAATATTTTTATAAGTAGCACTTGTTTCACTGCCCTGCTTATAATTTTCAAACTGGTTAGCATAGTATAATACCACTTATAAATTCTAGACATAGAGCAGAAATAGACTTTTCAAAGAATTGGTTTGTCCTTAGTGTCTTTTATAGTCTTTTCTGTGACTGTTGACACTGTATCATTTTGTTTCTAGGTTGCTGCTAACACTCCAAGTATGTATTCTCAGGAACTATTCCAGCTTTCTCAGTATCTACAGGTAAAAGTGAATTTTGAGAATTCTTAGTCTTTAGAAATAGAATTAAACAACTTAGATTTTATTTTGCCAGTTTGCAAATACAGGATAAAGTAGTATTGGCTGGATACAAATGCAAAAGAAATATCTTTTCAAAGAAGAAAAAAGGATGAAGGAAAGAAAAAGGATTAAAATAGGTCTTATAAAGAAAAAATATTCAAGATTGTTAAGTACAGAGAAGATAAGCTTCTATACAAGAGAAATTTTTTATTTCAATATTAGAAAGTTCCAGAATATTCCTTTATTCAGAGATGACTTTTAAATAAAATTAGCTGGGTGTGGTGGCACACGCTGATAGTCCCAGTACTTGAGAGGCTAAGACAGGAGGATTGCAGGTTCGAGGCCAACCTCAGCAGCTTAGTGAGACCCTTAGCAATTTAGTGAGACCCTGTTTCAAAATAAAAAATTAAAATGCTGGGGGTGTAGCTTGGAGATAGAATACCCCTGGATTCAATCCTCAGTACCAAATAAATGCGGGCGCGCGCGCGCACGCACGCACACACACACACACACACACACACACACACACACCTGGAGAGATTGTTGTTTCTTAACAATAATATTAATAGCATATAATTATATAGCACTGGTTATATACCATGTTCCATTCTAACCCTTTACCTATGTTAAGTCATTTAATCCTTATAGCAATCCTATAATATAAAAATTTTATTCTCACTTTTACAGATGAAGTAACTAAGGAACAGAAAGAATTAATAACTTATGCAATGTCATACATCTAGTGATAAATAGAACTAAGATTTGAACCTAGTCTGAGTTTATAGTGATTTAATAGTCAGACCTTAGAGTTTGCTATCCTGTGCTGCTGGAATTATGGAAAGAATTCTTGATAGAGCAGGTACTTGGAATGGGCTCCTGAAGCAGTTAATGCAGTATTTAAAGAGCCATACAAATTATTAAAAAGCAAAAAAGTATTGTTGTTTCTGTTCAGTGTAGATTTGGGCTGGATTATGGTTCTTTGGGCTGCAGTATGATAAGAGAACATAGTTAAGGAAAGCCTTGGATAGGGACTTAGAGATTAAAGTTTTTATCTTGGTTCTGCTGCTCAGTTAATTTTGTGACCTTGGGTGAGTCATTTTACGTGTACAGGCTTGCAGTTTTATTTTGTTTAAAATTATAGAATTGACTTTGTGAGACCCTGTTTCAAAATAAAAATAAGTAAATAAAAAGAGCTGGGGGTGTAGCCTAGAAGTAGAATGCCCCAGGTCGAACCCAGCTTCAATCCTCAATATTGAAATAAATATAACTATAGAATCAAACCAGTGATCCTGGGTCCCTACTTTCTTTTACAGGAATTAATCACTGCGAACAGTTCTACCTCAGTTAAAAACATACGCATCTGTGAAAATGAACAGAAAACAATAAATGCATTTATTAGATTTTATCTTCTACCAAGCATAATGTACTGGGGCATAGAAAACAATTTTGTACACTTGCACATTTGCACTTTAATAGAGCATGGTTTCTAGCCAGAATTGCCTAGATTTGATCCTTTACTTTAACTTCTGATCTGCTGAGAAAGTTGTTTAAAACCTTAGGGCCGCTGGGCTTGGTGTTGCACGCTTGTAATCCCAGTACTTGGGAGGCTGAGACTGGAGGATCACAGGTTCATGAACAGCCTCGGCAAGTAGTGAGGCGCTCCCCAACTTAGTGAGACCCTTTTTCAAAATAAAGAACAAAATAGGGCTGGTGATATAGCTCAGAGGTAGAATGCCCCTGGGTTCCATCTCCAGTACCAAAAAAATAACCAAAAAAAACAAAAACCTTAGGGCCTTATTTTCCTCATCTAGGAAATGGATAGAGCAATAGCACTTACTTCACCAAATTGTAAAGAATATGTGAATTAATACATGTAAAGTGTCTGGCACATAGAATATATGCCATCGATGTCAGTGACCGTTTACCTTCATAGGAAAGCGCATTCATTTATGTAGGCCTCTCTCCATTTTAAAGATGAAAGAAAACTGAGGTTAATTTGGTCTATGCTTCATCTTTCATATGAAATATATGGGACTCCTATAGGTTAAATGATTTGCCCACGGCTATGCACATTGTTACTAGTCGTTATGGACTGAGAATCTCACGCCCCGATTCTTACTCTTTCCAACTTTCTTGTTTGTTCTTTGAATATCCACTTACTATTCTTTTTTCTAACTCTTTGAGAGAAATTACACTGCATAGTTTTTTCTGTGTACATCCTTACTGAGTTGCTGAAGTTTTAAAATAAATTGTGAACATTTTCAAAGCTGGAATAGATGCATTTCATGCCTTAGAACTGAATGACCATTCCTGGAAGTATTACATTTCTTTTAGAATGTGGTTCATAGAATTAGTAAGAAAGTAATGGAACTGAGTTTAAAAAGGTGAAATTGCACCACCTAGTGGAGGTAGATTTTAAAGATACGGTTGCTTTTTGAAAACATTTTGCATCTGTATAATTTCCTGGATATTATGAATATTTTAGGAGCTTAAACATGGTGAATAGTCTCTTTTAAATGTAAATTGTTTTAATATGGGCTTTGAGGTCGTGTGGCTTTTATTAGATTCCTTAATCTGTACTTTTAGAATTTGTATTAAAACACAGTACTTGTAACTAATTAGGCCGGGTTTTCCTTAATCATTATTTATCAAGAACGTGGAGAGGAATAAATTCATGTACTTAAGTACTGTGTTTGAAGCATACACTTTTCTGTTGAGGTGACTGAAACTAGTAGGATAGTAACTGTTCTTTGAATAGTGACAGGAATAGAAGATGAAGGTATGCCAAAGCCACAACTAAATGTTAATGAGCATTGTAGGTTGGCTCCCAGCCAAGGAGACACTAGTAAGAGCCATCAAATGGCCGGGCGTGAGCCGGGTGTGGTGGCCCACGCTTGTAATCCCAGTACTTGGGAGGCTGAAACTGGAGGATCACAGGTTCGCGGCCAGCCTCAGCTACTTAGTGAGGCCTTCCGCAACTTAGCGAGACCCTGTTTCAAAATAAAGAATAAAATATAGGGCTGGGGGTGTATCTCGGGGGTAGAATGCCCCTGGGTTCAATCCCCAGTACCGCAAAAAAAACAACAACAACAAATGGCCGGGCATGGTGGCACACTCCTGTAATCTCAGTACTTGGGAGGCCAAAACAGGAGGATCACAGGTTCGTGGCCAGCCTCAGCAACTTATTGAGGCCCTCCGTACCTTAGTGAGACCCTGTTTCAAAATAAGGAATAAAATAGGGCTGAGGGTATAGCTCGGAGGTAGAATGCCCCTGGGTTCAACCCCAGCACCAAAAAAAAAAAGAGCACGGCTGTAATCCCAGTACTTGGGAGGCTGACAGGAGGATCACAGGTTTGAGGCTAGATAGCCTTAGCAAGTAGTGAGAGTCTCATCAAAATAAAAATAAAATAGGGCTGAGGGTGAAGCTTGGAGGTAGAATGCCCCTGGGTTCAATAAAGAGAGAGAGAGAGAGAGAGAGAGAGAGAGAGAGAGAGAGCTATCAAATGTTAACAAACCACCCAAAGAGCAGGCTTTGCTCACCAATGTCTTTCTCTGTAAAATACTTCTGTGGAGCCAGGCGTGGTGGCGCAAGCCTGTAATCCCAGTACTTGGGAGGCTGAGACAGGAGGATCGCAGGTTCAAGGACAGCCTCAGCAAGTAGTGAGACTCTCATCAACCTAGTGAGACCCTATTTCAAAATAAAAATAAAAAATAGGTTGGAAGTGTAGCTCAGAGTTAGAATGCCCCTTGTTTCAATCCCCAGTACCCCCCTCCACACCCACTCGTTCTTCCAAATTATGAATAAAAAGAAAACAAAAACAAGTGAATTGTTTTGTGTTTGGGGAGAAATTGTAGCTAGAGTACCTCTAACAGCACTAGTTACAGCCCAATAGATAAGACATTTGTTAGCTTTTTCTAGTCCAAGTTTTTAAAAACTCATTCTTCCAAATTATGAGGGAAAAAAAAAACAAGTGACTTGTTTTCTGTTTGGGGAGAAATTGCAGCTACCTCCAGCAGCACTAGTTACAGCCCAATAGACAAGACTAAAATGATGTGGCATGCACGTACGTGTGTGTGTGTGTGTGTGTGTGTGTGTGTGTGTGTGTGTGTGTTTAAGGGATTATCAAGTTTGGAATACTTTGAAATATATTAAGGGGTATATAATATAAGAATATATTCAAAAGGTACTGAAAATTGATTGTTCTTCAAAGGAATCATGCTGATTTTATTAGAATCTCTTTTATGATTTATAATATTAGGAGGCCTTACATCGGGAACAGATGTTGGAACAGAAGTTAGCCACGCTTCAGCGGCTACTAGCCATCACCCAAGAGGCTTCAGATACAAGTTGGCAGGTATTCCAGTTGCCTTTATATTCAAGAAGCATTTAAACAGTTTACTATTTCTTAGATGTTGAATGAACTAAAAGTAAAATTTTGTAGCAAACAAAAGCAAGGTTGCTTCCTAAACAAAGAACAGGTGTTGAAAAGTTAGCATTTACATGGATGTTGGTCAATTTTATAATTTCATTAATTTTGCTGGCAGTAGAACCTTTTTGAGATATATATAAATTTTTTAATTATTCTTGGGTCTTATTTATATTTGATTTTTTTTCAACAGGCTTTAATAGATGAAGATAGACTCTTATCACGGTTAGAAGTTATGGGAAACCAATTACAGGCATGCTCCAAAGTAGGTATTTAATCTCAAGTACATAAAAAAGAATACATGATTTCTTAAATAGTTTCATTTCTTTGTCATTTTGAGTATGTGCCAAAACTTTTATTTGTTTTCACCATTAAGTCTTTTGTCATGAGAAATTTCAAACCTATAAATAGAAAGACTTGCATAATAAATGTCCATTTACAACTCTCTTTTTTCTATTGCAGTTGATAATTGTTGAGGAAACTGGGTCATTTGCCCTCTAGAATTTGTCTCAATCTACATTTTTACTTAAACATTGTTATAGCTCCCCCTCATCTCCTATAAATTAGTAGTTTGTACGAGAGATTTAATATTATTTAAGTTCAGGTGGTTTTTGTTTTTTTGGTTTTTTTGCCAACAACACTTCATGAATGTTATTGTGTTCTTTCACCAGAAAGTAAAATCATATCTAGTTGTCTTTCTTTTGTGATTTTATACATCATTGATGATTCTTAACTAGATCCAGTATTCCATTAAAAGTCATGTGATTCTTTCATTCCTTCATTTATTTAGCTGGATTACTTCCTTATTTACTAGACTTCAAAATAATGAATTGGTTCCTTTTCATCCATCAAAGAATGACCATGAAGTATTTTCTCCCCCCACTTATATTAAGAAATATTTGATGCATTTCAATCTATTGTAGTTGTTTTCCTTCTTAATACTGAAACTATCCCATTTTTGGTCCGAGTGAATGAACTTGGTTCTTTTCATCGAACCCTAGCAGGCTTCGATTGCTTCCTGCTGTCATACTGGATAGTATTTTCCAGGCTCATCTCATATATTTCCTGCTCTAGATATCTAGAGTCTGCCTTTTCCCCATGGTGTTCTTACTACCTTTGTTTTAACCATTGTTTTAAAATGCTTGGTGCTTTTGAAGGTAATTCATTATTTTTGCCCACAAATGTAAATATGGTGGCTTGCAGAGAGTATGACAAATATATGAGTAATTAATTTTATATATTTGAAAGAAATTCTCAATTGCCTCTGACTTTTTTTCCTATTAGAAGCAGGAATTAATATTTTTGTGAAGGCATAATTTACTGATGCAGCTTTTAAATACAACTTCAGTAAATACAGAGTCAATATCTTTTGTCTTCGAGGTACCTTAACATAAAATATAAAGAACATCATAATGTGTTTATTTTTAAACAGTAGGAGTTTTTTATTAACTTTGCTACAATTATAAATATCTTTTATTCTAGAATCAAACAGAAGATAGTTTACGAAAGGAACTTATAGCATTACAGGAGGACAAACACAATTATGAAACAACAGCCAAAGAGTCCCTGAGGCGGGTTCTTCAGGAAAAAATTGAAGTGGTTAGAAAACTTTCAGAAGTCGAGGTATTTCACTCTTAAAAATACTAAGTAGTAGTATGATTTTTTTAAAAGAAATTTCAAGCATTCCAGAACACTTTAAACTTAGGTATTATTATGTAGCTAAGAAATATTTTAATCTGTCAAATGGGAAGGAGTTAGGTATGTTGCTTTCATTGACAGAAATTCTGTGTGTGTGTGTGTGTGTGTGTGTGTGTGTGTATACACTGCGGATTGAACCCCCAGAGGCATTCTACCTCCAAAATACACCCCCAGCCCTATTTATTTATTCATTTATTCATTTATTCATTTATTCATTTAAGGCAGTACTGAGGCTTGAACCCAGAGGCATTTTACCACTGAGCTACACCCCCAGCCCTATTTTTTTTTATTCTTTATTTTGAAACAGGGTCTCACTAAGTTGCCGAGGGCCTCACTAAGTACCTGAAGCTGGCTGCGAACCTGCGATCCTCCTGTCTCAGCCTTCCACGTACTGGGATTACAAGCATGTGCCACCATGCCTGGCCCTTTTTATTTTTTATTTTGAAACAGGATCTCTCTAAGTTGCTGAAAGTCTCACTAAGTTACTGAGACTGTCCTAAAACCTCTGATCCTCCTGTGTCAACCTCCCACGTACTGGGATCGCAGGCATGCACCACCACACCTGGCTCATTGACAGAAATTCTTAACATAACCATGTGAATTGTAGTGCTTATGGTCTCAAGTCAGTGACTGAGGAAATAAAAGCCTAGCCAGGGAATCTCACTGTGTACATGCAGCCTCCATATATTGGACCATGATATGTGCCAGGGAATTGATCTGCTGGCAAAAGATTTTGCTTTTTTTTATATTCAAGGATGGTCACTACAAGGCTGAACTTATACCACGAGTTCCTACTTTGCCCATGCTCCAGAGAGGAAAACTAACTGGATCTTACATTCTGGAGGTTCAAAGCAGAAAATCTCCAAGGTCCTTTCTGGATCATTTAGGAAGAATCAAAATGTGATTCTTAGGACTGGGGGTGTAGCTCAGTGGTAGAGAGCCCTGAGTTTAAGGCCTAGTACCAAAAACAAAAACAAAAAAAAAAATTCTCACCGAAAACCTAATTCACAATATGGGTCATTCCTTTAAATTATTGCAAAATCAACACAGAAATTATCCGTCCCTGGATTTGGTTAAAACGCCCATCATAAACTAAATGTAAACATACTCTTAGAATAGTTTCTGTGTGTGTGTATGTGTGTGTGACTGTGTGTGTTTGTGTGTGTGTGTGTGTGTTTGTGTGTTTTACCAGGATGGAATCCAGGGGCATTCTACCTCCGAGATACACCCCAGCTGTATTTTATTCTTTTTATTTTGAAACAGGGTCTCACTAAGTTGTGAAGGGCTTCACTAAGTTGCTGAGGTTGGCCTCGAACCTGTGATCCTCCTGTCTCAGCCTCCCAAGTACTGGGATTAAGCGTGTACCACCATACCCGGCTTTCTTTTTTTTTTTTTTCCTTCTCCTTTTCCTTTTTTCTCTGTGATCCTGGAGATTGACCCAGAGACTTTCTACCTCTGAGCAAAACCCCCAGCCCTGCTTTTTTTTTTATGTTGAAACAGGATCTCACTAGGTTGCTGAGGGCATTGCTAAGTTTTTGCGGTTGTACTTGAGCCTGTCTTCCCCCTGTCTCAGTCTCCCGAGTACTCGGATTACAGGCTTGCACTTCCACGCTTGACTAAGAATACTTTCTGTAATGGCTTCATCCCACTGTGCCTGATTCATTATCAATTGATTTATTCGACATGCAAGGAAAGTTGCTAGCTGTCTTCTCATTTTTTTATTAATTGCCTGCGTATTATTAAACTTACTTTAAAAATTGACAGGCTTAAAATATTTTCAAGGCTAATAAGCCAGGCGTGGTGGCGCACACTTGTAATCCTACTACTTGGGAGGCGGACCAGAGGATACGGGTTCATGGCCAGCCTCAGCTACTTAGTGAGGCCCTCCGCAACTTTGTGAGACCCAGTTTCAAAATAAAGTATAAAAAAAAAATAGGGCTGGGGGTGTAGCTTGGAGGTAGAACGCCCCTGAGTTCCATCCCCGGTACCGCAAAAAAATATATATATATTTTCAAGACTAACAGTCACACCTGTTGGCCTTTTAAAGTGTAATGATATGCCGGGTGTGGTGGCGCATGCTTGTAATCCTAGCACTTGAGAGGTTGAGACCGGAGGATCTGGGTTCGCGGCCAACATCAGCTACTTAGTGAGGCCTCCGCAACTTAGTGAGACCCTGATTTAAATAAAGAATAAAAAATAGGGCTGGGGGTGTAGCTCAGATGTAGAATGCCCCTGGGTTCAATCGCCGATACTGCCAAAATAATAAAAAATTAAAAAATAAAATGTAATGATATGCCAGGCATGGTGGCACATGCTTGTTATCTCAGTACTTGGGAGTCTGAGACAGGAGGATCACAGGTTCGAAGCCAGACTTGGCAATTTAGTGAGGCCTTCAGCAACTTAGTGAGACCCTGTTTCTAAATAAGAAATAAAATTGGGCTGGGGTTGTAGCTCAGAGGTAGAATGCCCCTGGATTCTATCCCCAATGAAACACACACACACACACACACACACACAAATGTAATGATATAAAAGTAGCATCCTCTTCTTGTCCTTTTCTCCCCCCAACTGTTTTTTTTTTTAATTCTTAGTTGTGTTTTCTGTTTTAGTATATGCCTGCAGTAAATTTAAATCCACATGTTATTTAACTGGGCTTTATATAAAGTCCAGAGCAGATGTTGATTTAGAATAGCCTATAGAGTTATATTCCTTATAAATTGAATTTAGAAGGAATTCTAAATAATAAATGTGTATTTATTCTAAATAAATTGCCTGTTGACTTGAATTGCAGCGAAGTCTGAGTAATACTGAAGATGAATGTACCCACCTGAAAGAAATGAATGAACGGACTCAGGAAGAATTAAGAGAATTAGCCAATAAATATAATGGAGCTGTTAATGAGATTAAAGATTTATCTGATAAATTAAAGGTATGTATTTACTCAATCTGAAAGTATGTTAAGCTAATAGTCCCTAACACAGTGGGTAGCTTGAAAGTTTGCTATTGCTGAATAGTTGTTGATATGAGATTTGGTAATGGTTGGAATTATGGCGAGAATAAGTTCTTCTGTTCCGTTTAGCTCAGCCTTCATTACCATAGATAATTGAAAGCCTGTAAAAACTAACATATTTCCTCTGGGTGGACATGTGATCAATGCTTCACAGTAGATGTCTTTTTTTGTGTGCGCATGGTATTTGGGATCGAACCCAAGGGCATTCTAGGTTGAGCTATACTTCAACCCTATTTTATTTTTTGAAACAGGGTCTCACTAAGTTGCTGAGGTTGTTCTGGAACCTGCAATTCTCCTGTCTCAGCCTCCCAAGTACTGGAATTACAGGTGTATGCCATCGTACCTGGCTGAGCATCTTTTAACATACAACAGAAAGTAGATGACAATCAGCAAAACCTAAGATATTCAGATTTTTTTTAACCTGAAACTGTTCATTTTTAGACCATTTCAAAGGTATTCCAGCTAGTTAGTGCTAGAAAAAAACAGGAATTTTGGAGTAATCTGCTTCAGCTCTGTCAGCATTCAGGGATACTGTTAATTCTATTTCTGTGCCATTCCCTATAACTATGGAACATTTAGGATAAGGATAGATCAGATCATAGGGTAATGTCTACTTGGTCCTTTAAAATCTTAAAACTGAGTGAAGATTCATATTAATATAATTCAAACAATGGATTTTATGCCTAGAAAACATACATTTATTATAGAAGACCAGATCATACCTCTCTTCTGTGTCTTTTCTGTGTTATCCTATGATAGTTTTATTCTTGTGTTATTTTACTTACTTATTTTGCAGTATTGGGGACAGGGGAGTCCTACCTCTGAGCTGCATCCCTAACTAGGTTGGCCTCACACTTTTGATCATCCTGCCTCATACTCCCAAGCAGCTGGGATTATAGGCATGTGCTACCATGCCCAGCTAAACTATGATAGATTTAAAGATTGATTTTGTTAAAAGAAAATCTTTTTGAAAAGGGCTTATACTATCATCCCTTTAGCCAAGCATGATTTTGTTTAAAATTTCAGAATAAGTTACATTTTAGAACTTACAAATTGAAACAATATTAATTTTAGGGGAAAATATTACTTCCCATTTAAAGTATTGCTTCCCATTTAAAAGATGTAAAGTTTTTCACTTTTTTTTCAGAAGTGGGGATTGAACCCAAGGGTATTCTACCTCTGAGCTACACCCCCAGCCCTATTTTTTATTCTTTATTTTGAAACAGGGTCTCACTAAGTTGCAGAGGGCCTCACTAAGTAGCTGAGGCTGGCCACGAACCCAGATCCTCCTGTCTCAGCCTCCCAAGTACTGGGATTAGAAGCATGCGCCACCACACCTGGCTTGCAGCTCACTTTTGACATCAATCCTTTTATCTTTGTTGTTTTAGAAAAACCAGCTTTAGGAGCTGGGCCTGGTGGTGCACGCCTTTAATCCCAGTACTTTGGGGGCTGAGACAGAAGGATCAGCACAGGTTCAAGGCCAGCGTATAGAAACTTAGCAAGACCCTGTTTCAAAATAAAAATAAAATAGAGCTGGGAGTATAGCTCAGAGGTAGAACTCACACCTGAGTTCAATCCTAAAAAAAAAAAGCAGCTTTATATATATGTTTTATAATTTCAACTACATTCCTTAGAAGTTGTAAAAGGCAGTCCTAGCTGGCTTAGGCCTCTTAAAACAAGGCAGGGTTTTACTAAATAACTGAATCTTCCTCCTCAATAGGTGGCAGAGGGAAAACAAGAAGAAATACAACAGAAGGGACAAGCTGAAAAGAAAGAATTGCAACATAAAATAGATGAAATGGAAGAAAAAGAACAGGAGCTCCAGGCAAAAATAGAGGCTTTGCAAGCTGATAATGATTTCACCAATGAAAGGCTAACAGCTTTACAAGGTAAGTTAGCTAATCAAGAAATTAATTTGATTTGATGTTTTTCTTTTTATCTGTGAAATATCTTTTTCTTGGACTTTTATTTACAGTACGGTTAGAACATCTTCAGGAGAAAACTCTTAAAGAATGCAACAGCTTAGGTAGGTGTCATACAGATTTCTTATTTAAAGCTGAATTTTGTCATTAAATTTTTGACCTTTTTTACTGTCTCACATTAGGTACTTATTTTCTGTAAGAGAGTTCTTAGAAAATTTCCTTTTAAAATATGCTGAATTGCCACCAGTGGGCACCATTGTTTAGTCCTTGAGATAAATGAAATTTCTGCATCTGAGATGTTGTACTTAAATCCATGAACAGTAGGATCCTTTTTCTTTTGAGGTTCATTGGAAGAACACTAAGCCTGAATTAATAGAAAATGGCACATTGATCCCTTCTTATAAAAATAAAAATATAGTGTTCTATACAATCTTAATGTAAGTAGGAATATAAAATGCCCTGGTTACACTTGAGACCAGTTTTAAAGTAATACTTTCTTTGATCAGGAAATGATATACTGTCTTAATCCTAGGGATACAAGTTGATGACTTCTTACCTAAAATAAATGGGAGCACAGAAAAAGGTAGTGTAAAAACCTTAAATATTTTTCTTTCATGATATTCATTTACTATTTAAGCAGAATAGGGAGGTTAGGGTTTTAAGTGTTGGAAATGAAAAGCATACTGTTCACAGACCATTGAATTCTGTCTTTTAAAATCAAGTTTCTCTTTAGTTTCTAAGACTTAATGCTATCATCTATTATTAGATATCCCTTGTTATATGGAAAATTTTTTTCTTTTTTTTTTGCGGTACTGGGGATTGAACCCAGGGGCATTCTACCACCGAGCTACACCCTCAGCCCTATTTTTTTTATTCTTTATTTTGAAACAGGGTCTCATTAAGTTGCGGAGGGCCTCACTAAGTAGCTGAGTACCCGATCCTCCCGTCTCAGCCTCCCAAGTACTGGGATTACAAGCGTGCGCCACCACGCCCGGCTTATATGGAAATTTTAATTACTCACATAATAAGAAAGTAGTAAAGTTAAACATTAGCTATGGCTTGCATAATATAGCTCTTTTTCTCCCATTATATTTTTTCAAAGAGCTATACTACCATTTTGTTCCACCCAGCTCAGCTCCCAGACCGCTGTTTTAAATGTGTAAGTGTATTTGAAAGCCCATTGAGCCTTTCCACGTGTCATAGAAACTGCTTTCTTTTTCCATCTATTTTATTGGTCAGAGAGAATGGGGTCAGTCACTTCTGCCATCAGAAAAAAAACCTTTATTAGTTCTTGGTTCCATGACCCCTTTTTCTGGATAGCATGGGTTCTCTCTTACTGCATGGAGAACTTTTTGCCCAGTGGCTTCTATAATCCTTTAGTCTTGAAGATCCTGTTTACTTTGACCCTTCCTTTTCATTATCATTAATTGAGTGTCAGCTATATGCTAGATCCTGCACGGGATGCTGGGAGTACCAAAGGAATAAAACTGTTTTCTGTATTTACTGGTCTTCCTATTAAATCTTTTTTTGTGTATCAGGAGATATCTTGATAGTTTTGGGGCAGCAGTCAAACTCTGATAAAATAAGGAAGTGTTTTGTTTTGTTTTGTTTTTGGTTGGTTAGCTTCCAATTAAGAACTGACAAAATAGGCTCAGGTAATCATGTATATGTGAGCTGCAAGGTCAAGACCTAATATTGCTTATATAATCAATTTTGGAACTCTAAATTAAGAAAAAATTCTTTAATCATTGCTATTTGACTATCCTATGTATATTTTGTAAAATGCATTAATTTTTTTAAAATTCCAATTTGATTGAGTTTCAGTTTGAGAATTTTTAGAGGTGTGGGTTATATTCATTACACCAAAATAACTAGTTGCTGCTCATTAAATATATTTGCCAACTTAAGTAAAATGAGTTAATCCTCATCTTCTAAAAATTTATCTTCCTTAAATGGCTTTATATTTCCTGTTATTATTGAGCATATTTTTTTCTTTCTGGCATGTATACTTTTTAATCAATTCATCACTCTCTTGATGCGAATATGTATTTATTAATAGTGTTAGTGTTAACCTAAGCTCAGAGCCTTCTATTTCTTTTTTTCTTTTTTTTTTTTTTGCGGTACTGGGGATTGAACCCAGGGGCATTCTACCTCCGAGATACACCCCCAGTCCTATTTTTTATTCTTTATTTTGAAATAGGGTCTCACTAAGTTGCAGAGGGCCTCACTAAGTAGCTGAGGCTGGCCGCGAACCAGGATCCTCCTGTCTCAGCCTCCCAAGTACTGGGATTACAAGCGTGTGCCACCACGCCTGGCCAGAGCCTTCTATTTCTTAAGAGAATCCTTTTATATACACAAAACTATCTTTTTACTATTTAGTCAAATTACCGTGTAAAATTTTTTGCCAGAACCAATTGATTTAGAATAATAGAACTATTTTTATATTGTAGAGTAATTATATACTCCTTAATTTAAGATTAAATAAGATATTCTAGATACTTAAAAGTAATTCCTTGCTCTAATTATCATTCCCTTGTTGGTGTATTTGGTTTTTTTGTTCGTTTGTTTGGTGGTGGTGATAAATTGAGTGGTATTGAGAGTGACTAATATGTTTTTTTGTGTGTGTGTGTGGTACCGGGGATTGAACCCAGGGGCGTTCTACCTCTGCGCTACACCCCTGGCCCTATTTTTTATACTTTATTTTGAAACCGGGTCTCACAAAGTTGCAGAGGGCCTCACTAAGAGAGAGAGAGACAGAGAGAGAGAGACAGAGAGAGAGAGCTGAGGCTGGCCGTGAACCCGGATCCTCCGGTCTCCGCCTCCCAAAGTACTGGGATTACAAGCGTGCGCCACCAAGCCCGGCTCTAATATGGTATTTTAAAAGAACTAAGTAAATTTCTATATATACACAAATACTTCATTATATCAGATTAGTTACAGAGTAACTTCATAATAATGGCTCACTTAACTCCCTTCTGAATCACTTGTAATATAATAACAAACCAATTACCAAACATTCCAGTATTACCAAAGTCCATAGCCATAATATTAAATGAATTTTAACTAAATTATTCTTTAAAAAATAGAAAGAACTCCAAGAATAATAATATTTTTAAATTTCTGGAGATGTTAAAATTAATATTTCTTCCAGTGATCTCCATTTTTGGAGGTAACTGTTAAAAGCACAGGTTTTGTGCTTTCATTATATCTTGTTTAATAAGTATAATTTGAATATATCTTAGAGCCTATAGAATAGTGCTATCTAAAAGAAATATAATGAAGCTGGGCATGGTGGCACACACCTGTAATCCCAGTACTTGGGAGGCTGAGACAGGAGAATCGCAGGTTCGAGGACAGCCTCAGCAAGTAGTGACACTTTCATAAGCCTGGCAAGACCCTGTTTCAAAATAAAAATAGGGCTGGGGTATAGCTCAGAGGTAGAATGTCCCTGGGTTCAATCCCCAGTACCACA
>PVJS01045450.1:0-16232 GCA_004027185.1 Glis glis
CACACACACACACACACACACACACACACACACACAGAGCCTAAATGAAATAATGTCATATAATCAGAACTTCTTGCAAATACCAGTTGTAAAGGTTTTAGGTCCCCCTCTTCTAGAATGCAGGGATGGTGTCTCAATAATTAGAAACAAAATTCTTAGCACTTAGCAATGAGCAAGTACATAGCAGACCCACAGAAATGTGTTGACAGAGTTTTCAAATACTTTCCCAGGTTTTTGTGTTTATGTAAAGGCTTCTTTACTTGTCTGTGAGCTTGATTGGGAGCAAGGTTGAACTTCGGTGCTTCTCACTAATCCTGACACTGTCCTGGCATACAGCAGGTGTCTCCTAAGGATTCCACAGTGAACCAGTGTGGACCATGCTGGCTGCAGGCTCTGCCTCTGAGGGAAGCAAAACAATCATCTCTATCACGTATTATTTGGCCTTTCTTTGTAGCTACATCATTGAACAGAGAAGTCTTTAAACTTCTCTATTGATGTGGAAACCTAGACAAGCATTCATAATGAAAGAGTCATGCATAACGCTGGGAATAAGAAATAGTCCCAAAGAGATCACAGATGTTCTATCGTAAGTACTTCAGTAAACTTTATAAAACTGTTCCGGGATGAAGCATATCCTCTTAACAGTAACAATTAGAATCTATTACACAACCAAACAAAGAATTGGAAAAGATCATTCATTCATTTATTATTTATTTATTTATTGGTACTGGGGATTGAACCCAGGAGCATTCTACCTCCGAACTACACCCCCAGCCCTATTTTTTATTCTTTATTTTGAAACAGGGTCTCACTAAGTTGTGAAAGGCCTCAGTAAGTAGCTGAGGCTGGCCACGAACCTGGATCCTCTAATCTCAGACTCCCAAGTACTGGGATTACAAGCGTGTGCCACCCCTCCCGGCAGAAGAGATCATTTATTGTGGATACATACACGAGTTACATTTTCCCAGCTGCATTTCTCCACCTTTGTAGAAGACACAGGAGTCAGGGTCATGGTGTATGTGGACACTGTGCTGAGCTGTTGACCCAGGCCTGCAGAGTTCACCTGGTCACATGTGTTGCTATGTTGGTCTAAAGCCCAGAGCAATGAGGTGGAGACATGGAGTTCAATTCTTCTGCCACTTGTTTATAAAGTGAAGAAAAGCAAGTCAGTAAGCTCTGTGTGCCTTAATTTCCTAAGCTCTAAAGTGAGTATTACAACATGTTTGCCCGACTACCTCTCAAGGTGGCTGTAAGGATTAAATGAGGAGGGAATATATGAAAGTGTTTGGAAAGAAACAAAACTCTATAGACACCTTGTAGTGACTCTGGATAGAGCCATTGCCATTTGCAAGCCTCTATGATTTCTTTCAGAATAGTCAGTTAAGATTCTCCTACAGCGGACACGCTTTCAACTTCTGTTGCTTTGTTTTCTCTCTTGATAACCGTGTCATTTGGGTGTTATAAACTCATTGTGAAAGTTGTGGCTTTGGCTTTTTGAAAATCATGGTAGCAATGTTTATTCACGTCTTCTAGCATTGGGGTAGATACATAAGACCTGCCTAATTAACATTTGTTAAATAAATGAATGAATAAGGTCTATATTATTAAATGATTTTCTGTTGAAGTATTTTTAAGCACCTTATAAGTTTACTTAGAAAACTAACAACTGACTTACAAAGAAAAATTTTTGAGGGATGTGCTCAGCCATTAGATCATTAGGCTAAGAACTATACATGGAGCTGGACATGGTAGCACATGCCTGTAATACCAGTACTTGGGAAGCTGAGACAGGAGGGTCACAGGTTGAAGCCAGCCTCAGCAACTTAGAGAGACACTTAGCAAGACCCTGTTTCAAAAAGAAAAAACAAATGGGGCTGTGGGTGTAGCTCAGAGGTAGAATGTCCCTGGGTTCCATCCCCAGTAAAAAAATAAATAAATAAAAAATAAATAAATAAGGCTGAGGGTGTAGCTTGGAGGTAAAATATCCCTGAGTTCAATTTCCAGAACCACAAAACAAAACAAAACAAAACAAAACAAACAAAAAGAACTCTATGTGGACTGCTATTTTGATAGCTGTAATCTGAGCTATTTTGTGATGTCATTGTGGGCAGGCCAGGAAGAGCTGGAGTTGAAACTTTGACATCAGATGGCACAATGGCTCATAGGTGAGGTATTTTGAAGATATATGAGCTCACGATAGTTATTTTTCTCTGTTATTTTTTCCCCTAGTGAATGACATTTTCACAAGGATTTAAGAAATGTAGTTATACATTAAGTGAAGAGCTTTTGACATGTAAGTCTTCATTTATTCAACAGTACTTGATTGTCTCATGTGTCAGGAGTTGGGCTACATGTTCAAAGGTCAAAGGTGACTAAGAAAGACATTCTTCCTCAGCAGGGTGAGCTGGCACACAGCTGTAATCCAAGGTCTCCAGAGGCTGAGGCAGGAGGATAGGAAGTTCCAGGTCAGCCTGGGCAACATAGGGAAACCTTGTCTCAAAACAAAAAATTAGGGCTGGGGATGTAGTTCAGTGGGTTCAATCTCCAGCACTGGAAAGAGAGAGAGAGAGAGAGAAAGAGAGAGAGAGAGATTCTTTGACCCTTATTGTAAGCTGGTGGGAGGAAATAATAGGGTCAATAGGGTCATTATATTAGTCTATTTGCTGTTACTATAATGGAATACATGACACAGGCTAATGCTATAAAGAATAGAGGCCCACATTTTAATTTTCACTGGGCTCTGAAAATTATATAGAGTCTGGGGATGTAGCTCAGTGGTAGAGTGCTTTCCTAGCTTGTGCAATGGACTGGGTTTGATCCCCAGCATTGTGGAAAAAAAAGTAAATAAATAAATAGAAAATAAGCAAAAATTATATAGACTCTCTGGAAACTCAAACATAGTTGGTGCTTAAAAAGTCAATTGAGCCGGGCGTGGTGGGGCACACTTGTAATCCCAGTACTTTGGGAGGCGGAGACCGGAGGATCCGGGTTCGCGGCCAGCCTCAGCTCTCTCTCTCTCTCTCTCTCTCTCTCTCTTTCTCTCTCTCCCTCTCTCCCTGTCTCTCTCTCTCACTCTACTTAGTGAGGCCCTCCACAACTTGGTGAGACCCGGTTTCAAAATAAAGGATATAAAATAGGGCCGGGGGTGTAGCGCGGAGGTAGAACGCCCCTGGGTTCAATCCCCGGTACTGCAAAAAAAAAAGTCAATTGAATGAAGGCATTCTTCTATTTTGTAGTAAACACAAGCCATTGGCTTGGGAGTCACAGGCAAGCAGGAGGTAACAGGTCTGTAAGACAAGACATTCCTCAACAGGCAGGTCTCCTGTGACCTGCTGGGGAGGATAGAGGGAAGGACTGAAAAGTATGTGCCGGCAGATGCAGCCCAGGGATGTGCAGGTTGGGTTTGGTTGTCCAGCCCACTGATTCAGCTTCTTAGGTTGTTTTTTCAATTACTTGAAGACACTGGTCTTTATTGACTACTTAGATTATCCAGCATCAAAAAATTTTTTCCTACTGTGTTGCCTTCTAAATTTGTTTGTAGATTGCTCAGTTCTCTGAATCCCTGACTTTCTTTTGTCTTCTTTTCCATGCTGAGCATTATTCTTCTGTGTTCAATTGTCATGCTGTATAATTATTTTCAGATCAAGTATGTTTATGCTACAATTGCTAAGAGCAAATTATATACTATACATCCTGCGAGTCTGTTGTTAGATTTAGATAATATAGGATTATTTTTAAGCAAAACTTAATGACTCTTAATATTAATTCTCGGATTCTTCTTTTCTTTTTTTTTTTTGAAACCGGGTCTCACGAAGTTGCGGAGGGCCTCACTAAGTAGAGACAGAGAGAGAGAGAGAGACAGGGAGAGAGAGAGACAGGGAGAGAGAGAGCTGAGGCTGGCCGCGAACACAGATCCTCCGGTCTCCGCCTCCCAAAGTACTGGGATTACAAGCGTGTGCCACCATACCCGGCCAGGATTCTTCTTTTCTACATGCCTTCTGCAATCAATTGCCTTAGTTGTAGCCTTCGCTGACATATGTCCTTCTGAAGAATCTTACTCCTTCTAGGCCCTTCCACTCCAGCTGTGCTGAAAGCCAGGGACTGAATAAAGACGGCAACCTGGGAAGTCAATTTATGCCTCTGCCTATGTACTTTGGCCCGGGAGAAAGGGGCATAGAGTGGAAAGAGCTTGGGAGTCACTGAAGCCTTGCAAGTTATTTTCCTCTTCTTCTTCCTCCTCCTCCTTCTTTTTTTCAGTATTGGGGACTGAACCCAGGGCCTTGCACATACAGTCTATCTTGCAGGGCAATTGAGAAGAGCAATTAAATTAATTTGCATTTTCTTTCCTCCTCCTTCTTCTCCTTCTTCTTGTTTTTGGTATTGGGGATTGAACCTGGAGGCATTCTACCTCCGAGCTTTGAGACAGGGTCTTGCTAAGTTGCTGAGGCTGGCTTCAAATTTGTGATCATCCTGTCTCAGCCTCCCAGGTAGCGGGATCACAGGCATGAGCCACTGCGTCCAGCTCCCCTTAGATATTTTAACATGTGAATTTTCAAATCTAAATAAAATTGAGACAATAGTACAATAGACATTGATATACCATCCCCCTAGGTTCATCAATTATTATTAATTAGCTGTTAATCCTCAATTGAAACATATTGTATACACACTTTTGTGTTGAATCATAACACTTCATCCTGACACTTTGGCAGCATCTCCTAACCCTAAGAACACTTCCTTACATAACCACCCTGCATCACACCTAAGACATTTAATGAAAACCTTCCTGGGAAGAGAAATCTTCCATTATTCTTATTCACTTTCATCCTTCCAGCCAAAGCAGATCATTAAGACTTCTTTTTGGGCCAGGCGCTAGTTCCAATCAGAGACAGAGAAGAGAGAGAGAGAGAGAGAGAGAGAGAGAGAAACAGAGAGAAACAGAGAGAGAGAGAGAGAGAGAGAAAGGGGGGAGAGAGAGAGAGAGAGAGAGCGCAGTCTCGTTCTTGGAAGTTAGACCTCACAGTAGATTGCGATGGGCTGAGCCAGTGGAGGAGAGAACCAGCTCCTGACTTACCTGCCTGCCTCCTCCAGATAAAGACTGCACTTTATTCGGACTGCTTGTCTTGCTTCTCAGCATCTCTTTGCCTGTGCACCTTGCTCACTTTGCGCCTCGCGCCTCGTTCCTGACTCTAAAGCCTTCATCCATCGTTCCGCTGTGGGGATTCTACCTCGCCCTCAGCTGTCACCTTGTCTGTGACTTTCCTGAAAACATCAGGTCACACCTTTAGCAGCCTTTTCAAAATTGTTGCTGTACCTCTTGTATTCAGCATTTCTTAAACATTATCTTTACCGTTGTTCTCAAATTATTTTATGTGATTTTTATAAAATGAGATTTGGGCTCCATATGGGCAGGATAACACCTTGAGATCATCGCGGGTGCCTGACAATTAGTCATGCATGGTGGTGCACACTTGTAATCCCAGCTATTTGGGAGGCTGAGGCAGGAAGATCACAAGTTCAAGGCCAGACTGGGCAACTTAGTGAGACCCTGTCTCAGCAACATCAATAACAATATCAAAATAGGTGCTTGACAAATATTTGTTAATTCTATGAATTAAATATTATTGTATAATTAACACAAATTTATTAATTGATGGTTTCATTTACAGATGTGTGTGACTTGGAGTAACAATGACATTGTGTTCTGACTCTGTGCCTTCTACAAATCCAGCCTTTGTCAGTAAAAAAGTAAGTTTTTACGATTAACACACCGTCACTTGCACTCAAAGTTGCTTTGTATTATTGGCTCGTCTTTGTCAACAGATACGAATCCTTCATTTGAATCACTACCAGTAGAGGCACTTTTATTCAGGCAGAGGTTTCAAAGCCAGCTGGATGGCAGGTACTGTGACATAATTCAGACGGTCTGCGGTTGGGATGACTCAGATTGTTTCAGTCTTGAAATAACTGGATTGCCGCATGGTTTGCTTTGTTATTTCAACTATTATGGTTTGACATGCAGAAGCAGTATGCTTTCCCAGCTGCTTTCCTTCTGGAATTGATATCGTTTGGAGCATGAATTGATATTCTAATCGCTCAATTGAGCTACATACATTGGGTCTGTTAACAGACAGGATAAGGTTCCTACAATTACAGATTTCCATCATGATACTGTTAGTCACTAAATGTTTCTTAAGACTTTTAGTAAGACCTGTTTCCAGCCAGGTGTGGTGGTGCACAACTGTAATCCCAGTACTTGGGAGTCTGAGACAGGAGGAGCACAGTTTTGAGACCAGCCTTGGCAACGTAGTGAGCCTTTCAGCAACTGTTTCAACACAAAAAATAAAAAGGGCTGGAGGTATAGCATGGAGGTTAGAATGCCCCTGGGTTCAATCCCCAGTACCACTAAAACAAAACAAAACAAAACAAAAAACTTGTTCCCATCTTTATGAACACTTGGATCATTTTAGACTGTTTATATATTTTTTCTAAAATGCCAAGAAAACTTTCAGTCTCTCCAAGCAGCACAGTTTGTTTAGCCATAAAATGTTTCCCTTTAGGCTACATAATTTTGGTTGAAATAACAGCAGGAGGATCTCTCTTTAACTCAGTCTGCTTATGAGTGTGCTCTTGAAGGGAGTGGGTTGTTTATCTCCGAGTTTTGATGCTCTTTGGATGGACATATTTCCCCAAATCAAAAATAAATAGTTCCCAGGGGTTGAGTACTCTGCTTCAAGCAGTTTTCAGGGAACGCTTCCTGCTTTCCGCAGGCCAGTGCTCAGTGCTGTGGCCCCTGCAGGTCTGAGTCACCGGTGGCCCCACAGCCAGCACCTCCTGGTTGTGGACTCCCTGCAGTCTTGCTTGCTGTGCTGAGGAAGTCTGCAATGCTCTGCTCACAGGAACTGATGTTTAACCTCACAAATGGCATTTGAGATTTTTCTACATGCCCGCCTACTTTTGAATTCCACTAAGTTTAGTCGAAACAAATAAATACAAATATTATGGTCTCAGGCCAGTCGAACTAGTTAATTTCACCTAAGTCATCAGTGATCAGTTTGACTATTATGGTTCCAGCAGTTTTGAGGACTCATTTTTTTCAGAACCTCAGTATAATAAGTTCAGAAAGGTAAAGTATATAAAGCTGGGAGTGATGGCACACGCCTATAATCCCAGGCCTTGGGAGGCTGAGACAGGAGGATTGCAGGTTTGAGGCTAGCCTCAGCAATGTAGACTCTCAGCAACATAGAGACCCTGTTTCAAAAACAAAAAAGAAAAAGGGCTGGGGGTGTATCTTCGAGGTAGAATGCCCTGGGTTCATTCCCCAATACCACACACACATACACACACAAAGAAAGGTAAAGTATAGTGACTCAATCGATTATAATTCGATACTTTCTCCACAGTTTGCTTTAATATTTGATAACTTATAGAACTATGCTTCAAAATTGACACAGTGGTTAGTCAGGTAAATGTCTAATTTGTTCCTTCCTGAGTCCTGGTCCTGAGTGACTTTTCATGTTGAGGTTAACGTCAGGGACTGATAAAGCTCCATTTACAGATCTCTTTGGAGACTTTCATGTTAAAGGTGATTCTTCTAACACTTAGGCCCTGTCTATGTGGCATGTGCTATTCTAACAACATCCTACAAGATTTTACGGATGAGAAAACCGGAGATAACATAGTGTGGTACATAAAATAGTGGCTCCCAAAGATGTTGTCTTCTAATTTCTAAACGTGGTGTGTTCATATATTACCTTAGGTGGTTAAAAAAAAAAAGACTTTTCAGAAGTGATTAAGGGTATGGTTTTGAGTTGGGAAAATTATCCTGGATTAGCTGAGTGGACCCAACCTAATTATGTTTGTGCAGAGAAGCTTTCCTGGCTAAATTAGAGAGAAATGTGACAGCAGAGGGAGATGGTTGGTTCTGAAGATGGAGGAAGCGACCACAAGCAAAAATGTAGGCAGCCTCGGAAAGCTGCAAAAGGCAAGGAAATAGATTCTACTTTAAAGCTTCCAGAAGGAACACAGCCATGACTGCACTTAGGCGTTAGCTCAGGCAAGCCCATGTCAGTCTTTTGACCTTCAGAAATGAGAGGGTCCATCTCTATTGTTTAAGCCATTAAGTTTGTAATAACTTGCTATAGTAGCAACGCAAACCTAATACAGATAGGTTGAGTGACTTGTTTGCAGTCAAAACCCTTAAGAATTAGAGTCGAAATGTCATTTTCTATTTGGCTTTCCTCCATGCTGCCCTCTTAGTAGTATCTAGAAGAGAGAATTGATGTTTCCCTTAGCACATCAGTGAGCCTAAGCAAATCCTCTTCCTTGATTCTTCTTTCCAGTCTCTAGACTATTAATTCATCTTTGCTCCTGAATAACTAGTGCAGTATACACAGTTCTTAAGAGAAGCCAAGCTGTGGATGACAGTAGAGAAATTTTCATAAGGTATGTGAATATCCTATAGTACTCCACTGGCGGTGACTTTGAAAAGAACATGAGCAGGGCCTGCTTCTCCCACAGGGTATTTGCTGACAGTAAAAAGCCCATTGGTTCTGCATAGTTACAAGAAAAGGTACATTCCATTCTAATTTAATATACGTGAATCCAAATTATGCACTAATTAGTATCCAGTTTGTATCTCAAAGCTGTAGCTACGTGTCGTACCCACAAACCATCTCCCCGTTCTCCTCACTTCATTGTCTCTCTATTGTTCTATTTACAGAGGAAAAACAAAGAAGGTGATTTGTAAATATTGACTAAACAAAGGACATTTTAGAAAGGATTTCAAGAACTCCTTGTACTTTCATTACCATCACACTGAAGTTACTGTCTAAAGGGAGAGAAGAGTGTAGCTGAAAACATTTTAGCAGCAGGGACATCTTGAGGGAATAGATGGCTCTGACTGAAAATTCAAGACAGAAAACAGCAGTAAAGTAGCTGAATAAAGAAAACACTTAGGTGAATGAAATTACCATTAAAATAGTGCTAAACATCTTGTTTTGCAAAAATGTTTATGAAATAAAGTCTCTTAGCTGGGTGTGGTGGTACACACCTGTAATCCCAGTACTTGAGAGGCTGAGACAGGAGGATCGCAGATTCGAGGACAGCCTCAGCAAGTAGCAAGACTATCATCAACCTAGCAAAACTCTGTTTCAAAATAAAAATAAAATGGGGCTTGGGATGTAGCTCGGAGGTAGAATGCTTCTGGGTTCAATCCCCAGTGCCACATACACACACAAATAATAATGGTAATGATAATAATAATAATGATGATGATGTCTCTTGCTTTCCACTGTGGGAATCCCTGAAAGTTTTATCTGACAGCTAAATAACTAACTTGGAGGAAAAACATGAATAGATCACGGCCAGTTGCGGCCAGTTGAGGATCGCAAGTTCAAGGCCAGCCTGGGCAACTTAGCGATAAGCTGTCTGAAAATAAAAATAAAAAGGGCTTGGGATATAGCCTGGAAGTAGAATAAAAAAAGAAAGAAAAAGGAGTTATTTTATTATTTTATGTTTTTGCAATGGTGAAGATCAAACCCAGAACCCAGGTCCTCACATATGCTAGGCAAGTGCTCTTCCACTGAGCTGTATCCTCAGCCCTTAAGAGTCCTTTTGAAATTGAAAATGTTCTTTATCTGTTAGTGATTATTAAATAAAGTCAATTCTGGGTTAGAGAGAATGGCCTTGTTGACTCCTCAAGTGTTTAGTTTTGTGGAATTGTTCCATGCTTGTTTTCGGTGAGTACCAGCATCTTCCTTATCTCTGACTTTGAGAACTGAAGTAACTCCTCAGACTTAAAAGCATCTTCTTATCAGTATAAAGCTTTAAAGACAGAAAACTATTTTTCAAAAGTCAACTACCTTATTTAAAAAATCATTTCTCAGCAAGGCATGTGGTGTATGCCTGTAATCCCAGTACTTGGGAGACTGAGAAAGTAGGATCACAGGTTCGAGGCCAGCCTCAGTAAGTTAGTGAGATCTTATTTCAAAATAAAGAGTAAAATGGGCTGGGATTGTAGCTCAGATATAGAATGCCCTTGGGTTTCATCCCCAGTACCAAAAAATAATCTCTCCCAAGAATTCACGATGATAGAAGAAGTCTCATCATACATGCTTCCGGATGATCTGTGTTTGCTTTCCTAATGTACAGTGCAGTTACATTTTCTTTCTTTTTTTTTTATTTTGTCATATTTATTTCTCATCCATACCAAGAGTTATTTTAATCAATATATATTCAATGTAATCATTGAATGCTTGATTTTACTAACATACCTATATACATGTTTATTTGTACCTTTAAACTTATTTTTTCTTATTCTATCGTATCTTTTATTTATGGTTCTATTCTTATATATTGATTTTTTTCCTCTAATGTATAGTCCAACCAACCAAGAGCAGAACCCTGGTTTTCCAAGTGAGGGTGGACTCACAGTAGTGGCAGAGATCAACTCCTCTTGGTTTTGCCCACTTCTGTAAACTCCGTGGCACAAGTTTAGACTTGAGATTGACCTGGTCATGCAGTCAGCTGGCCGGAGGAGTCTTGAATACTTTGAAATCTTAACATTTCACAGTGGGTGCAAAGAGAAAATAAAGCAACAGAGCAGTAAATATCTGGTCTGGTACAGAGCTGCCTCCGTCCCGCATAACTTGAATACATTTATTTACTTTGAAGAGATGCCTGTTGCCAGTATGTATTCTAACTTGAAAATAATTATTTACTCTATATTTTTAAATCAAACCACATATCTTCCTTTCTATACAAGATTGATGTTTGTATGTCTTTGCTTTCTTTCAATCTATAATAAGCTTTAATAAATACAGTGCCGTGTATATTCAGAGATAACTGTATTCTATTTCTGGGCACTTGAATGGCAGCGACTTCCTCTTTGAAACAAAGGGAGCTGACTTTTTCCAAAACACTCCGTGATGCCAGTGCTACTGACCTCCCATTGTCCTGACTTCTTGCTCCCGAGGTTGGCTAAGCCAATTCAATGCAGCATCTATGCAGACCAGGGCTGACCCACATGTCCCTACGGCTTCCTTCCCACCTGTTAAGTAGGAAGGGCTCTGGGGTGTATATCTGTTGTTTTTGCTGTGCTACACATGCTCTCTTCTGTTAGCCACATCCTGATTACTCTTTGGGGAGTCGCCTTGTCCTGGACCTTGCATTTAGACAGAGCAGATCTCACTCCCTGGTGTCAGGGATGGGCCTATGATTCAGATGTGGCCATCCGGTATGGTTCGGCTGCCTGGCTGTAGCACTGCTCTAGAGATGGTTATGTGATCAAAGGTGTCCCAATATGCCTGCTCTAGGCCATTTGCTGATATAGATAGGAAAGTGACATCCTTTTTGCTGGCTGCTAAGCCATTAGGACCTAAGCTTAAAACCATTGAGAATGAAGGCTCAAATCAATCAGAGCTGAGGATAGCTTGCTTCCTGATGAAACTGTTAGAGAACATGGATCCAGTCATGACCTTCCTCTAAACTTCTGAGTTATTTACAACAACCAGAAATTGTCTTTTTTTTCTTAAGACTCTTTGAGTTACATTTCTCTCATTTGCTACTGAGGCAAGTCCTATTTTGATGACTAAAAGGGTACTAAATCACAGAGGTATTCCAGTTGTATCACAAGCATCCCAAAGTGAATCAGAAATCAAAATGATTTCCTTATTCATTTAAGGAAATTGACTCTGCAGTGTCAGGAAGGGCCTATCATTCTTGTCCCCGTGACAGACATTGCTAATCAATGGTGAGCTCTGGGTCCTAGATGGGGCCTCATCATTGTGCTTCAGGATGTTGGCGTGGCATATGAAATGGCATTGTCTTGGTTCCAGCTACTCCAAGATGGCCAAGTGATCGACACAGCCTACTCTCCAGGACCACGCAGATCCTCATATCTTCCCTCCCAAATCGTCCTCTGCTCTGCTTTCTGCTATGTGCTCTTGAAATTTTAAATCAGGACTTAAATTCTTTGTCTTTACATTTCTATGACTATTTATGATATATGCATAAAGCATTTATTTCTTTGGCAGGAAACATAAGAGACATATAATGTCTTTCTTTGGGAAAAATGTCTATAGAAAATAAAAAGGTTGGCTTTTTACTCTTTATTTTGTCATTTTTCTTAGGTTGGACTTATTAAATAACCTTTAATATAAAGAACTATAATAAGTTGCTGGATGTGGTGGTGCATGCCTATAATCCCAGTACTTGGGAGGCTGACACAGGAGGACCCGAGGTTCAAGGCAAGCCTCATCAATGTAGCAAGACTCAGCAACCTAGTGAGGCCCTGTTTCAAAATAAAAAATAAAATAGGGCGGGGCGTGTAGTTTAGAGGTAGAATGTTCCTAGTACCAAATAAAGAAAAAAAAAGAAGCATAAGTTGAATTTTCTAACTTCATACATGAGGCTTTTTCCAACATGAAGTATAATTGATAATAAAATTGTGCATATTTAAGGTATACAGTGTTATATGTTGATATATGTATACATTGTAAAGTGATCACCTAATCAGCATATATTACCTTACATAATTACCCTCCTTTGTGTGTGTATGCGGAGAACATTTAATGTGCACATTCTTAGCACATTTCAAGTGTACAATGCTTGAAATAGTATTATTAGTGTCATTAACTATAGAACTATGCTATAATTACATCTTCAGAAGTTATTCATCCTACATAATTGAAACATTGTACACTTTGGCCAGCATCTCCTCATCCCCACTACCAGCCCCCATGGCATCTATGACTTTGATTCAAGATCCCACATAAAAGTGAGTTCATATAGTATGTGTCTTTCTATGCCTAGTTTCTTTCTTTCTTTCTTTCTTCTTTCTTTCTTTCTTTCTTTCTTTCTTTCTTTCTTTCTTCCTTCCTTCCTTCCTTCCTTCCTTCCTTCCTTCCTTTCTTTCTTTCTTTCTTTCTTTCTTTCCCTTCCTTCCTTCCTTCCTTCCTTCCTTCCTTCCTTCCTTTCTTCTTCCTTTCCTTCTTTCTTTTTTTTGTGGTACTGGGGATTGAATCCAGGGGCATTCTACCTCTGAGCTACACCCCCAGACCTATTTTGTTTTTTGTGTTGAAATAGGGTCTCACTAAATTGCTGAGGCTGGTCTCAAACCTGCTTGCTCCTGTCTCAGTCTCCCAAGTACTGAGATTACAAGCGTGTGCCACCACACCTGGCTCAATGCCTGGCTTATTTCAATTAGCAAATGTCTTCTAGGTTCATCCACATTGTCACAAATCATAGAATTCCATTTTTTTAAGACTGATACTATTTCATTATATAAATATTATATAGTATTACCATCATAGAGTATATATCATTTATAAATAGTATATGCTGTCTATTGAGTACTGTCTATTGAGATGGTCATAGGTTTTTTTGATTTTTAGTTTGTTAATGTGGGGTATTATATTTCTTGACTTGTGTAGGTTGAAACTTCCTTGCATCCCAGGGATAAATCTTACTTGATCATTACAATCCTTATAATGTGCTATTGAACTTGGTTTCCTAAGTTTTTTTTTTTGAGGATTTTGCATCTATATCTACCAGCAATATTGATCTTGGATTTTCTTTTCTTTAGGGTCGTCGACCCTAAGTAAAATAAATTTTGACGTGTTCTTGCCTCTTTAATTTTTTGAGAGAAAAGTGGAAAATCTGTTTCCTTATTTGTGTATCTTTGTATTAAAATTCATAAGTGTTTAGTATCTACATGAATATTATGTGCTCATTCATTCATGCAACAAGTATTTGAGCTGCTATTTTGTACTGGGCTCTTTCAGGTTATAAGAAACAGTCATGAGCCTGGCAGATCATCTCTGGGTTCATGAAGCTTACACTCCAGTGTACAGAGCTTTTCTAAAAATGTCATCTGGATTTTCTCATTTTATCTTTAGCACAGTGCTGGGAGGATTTTGTTTTGCTTTGTTTGTCTTTTGGTGCTGGGGATTGAACCCAGGCCTTATTCATGTTAAGCATGCACTCTACCACTGAGCTATATCCCTAGCCCAGGGAGGATGGTTTTATTTTACAGATGAAGAAACTGTAAATGTAGAACTGTTAAGTCCTTTGCCCCAGTCACACCGTGGTTAAGTGGAGAAGGTGGAATTTGAGTAGCAGTAGAGTGTACAAATGGCATCAGGACAGATGAATGGCTTTCAGTGTCTGGGAGAAAATGTTTAATTAATACCTGTTAATGCATTAATGTGTTTGAGAAAAGCATGTCTTAAGTTGTTATTCAGTCACTTGAGTTTGGCCCAAGGATGTGAGAGCAGGTTATTCTAGGTCACAGAAAGTAAAGAGCAAGAGGGCTGAGCCAGGATGGTGGAGGGAAAGGATGAGGAAGGGGAGGGGAAGGGGATGGTAACAACCAACACTGGCTTAGCACACTTTCATCATCTGGTACCTTGGTCATTAACACTTGATACATTATATTATATAATCCTCATCACAGATCTGTGTGGCTGCAAAGTCTATGCTGTTGCATCTCACCTTTATTTTGTCTGGCCCCATTTCTAGGGTGAACTTCTGTAGCAAGTCCCCAAATGAGAATATGAAGAATCAGGGGTAGAAAGTACAGAGTCTTCACAGCCCGCCCTTTCTGGGAAGAGCATCACATGAAAAGCATATTTGCTTTTGAAACTTCAGTATTATTTAGTGATGATGTTTTGGGGTGCAAAGTTGTTGGGGAGCCCCAAGTCTGGATTCTGACTTTTCTCAATAATTATAGCAAAGAATTAGGACCATTGCCAGAGAAAGGAGCTCCTAGCTAGAGAGGCTAATAGGGAACAGAGAAGAACTCTGAGGACCAACGCTTCCTGGACATGCTCAGCTACTGGAAGGCGACAGCACTTTATGTTTGTATCTGGTTTAGTGCTGGGTGTGATTGTATGTGTGTGAGCAAAAGTATATGTGAGAAAGAAAAAGAGTCTCTGTGTGCATGTGTCTGTATAGGCACACACCCATACACACCAATGTGGTGTTCAGGGAAATGGTTCCCACGGAAGTATTAGTTCCTTCCCAGGTTAAAAACTCTGTTACCAAGACATCTTTTAGATAGCAGCACAAGGAGCCAGACAACCTTTATTTAAGCACTTTTTTTTTCTTGACCCCAGATAGCTTTAGAAAAGTTCTTTTTCCACAATTATTTTAGAGTTACCAAGGGAGAATTCCAGGCATATCCAGGCCATCCTTAAAAGCCTAACTCTCCTTTATGGTTATTGCACTTGGATATGAGATTAATGTGACCCCAGTTAACTATTAATTATATCAAAAAGGATATATTCCAGTACCACACACATACACACACACACAAAGATATATCCTTTCAGAATATATGCAAATATATTAATTAACTAATTCTATCAGACACATTTTGAAAGGAATGTGTCTATAGTTGTTATTATTATTATTATTATCATTATTATTATTTTGTGTGGTGCTGGGGATTGAACCCAGAGGCATTCTATCTCCAAGCTACATCCCAGCCCTATTTTATTTTGAAACAGGGTCTTGCCAAGTTGCTGAGGGCCTCACTAAGTTGCTGAGGCTAGTCTCAAACTTGTGATCCTCCTATCTCAGCCTCCCAAGTACTGGGATTACAGGTGTGCGCCATCACACCCAGCCATGGTTATTATTTTTAAGTGGCATATTAGGCAGGTTCTCCAGAGGAACAGGGTCAATAGAATGTATGGGATTCAAAGAGGGGATTTATTAGATTGGCTTCTGCGATCTGAGACTGAATAGTCCTACAATGGCTGTCTTCAGGCTGGAGAGCTGGGGACACTGATAGCTGCTCAGTCCAAGAAGCCAGAAGCCTCAGATCAAGAGAGACCAATGATGCAGCCCTGGTATGACGCAGAGGACCTTGAAGTCCCCTGGAGAGCTGCTGGTGCAAGTCTGCACTGGGAAGCTGAAGAATCTGGAGTCTGATGTCCATGGGTGACAGAGCAACAAAACAAAATCAAACAAAACAAAGCAACAACAAAAAGTTCCTGCTCAAGAAGGGTCAAGAGCCGGGCATGGTGGTGCATGCTTGTAATCCCAGTACTTGGGAGGCTGAAACAGGAGGATTGCAGGTTCAAGACCAGCCTCAGCAACTTAGTGAGGCCTCCAGCAACTTAGAAAGACCCTGTTTCAAAATAAAATAAAATAATAAAAATAAAATAAAATAGGGCTGGGGGTGTAGCTCAGAGGTAGAATGCCCCTGGGTTCAATCCCCAGTAAAACAC
>PVJS01045451.1:0-16230 GCA_004027185.1 Glis glis
GGCTGGCCGCGAACCCGGATCCTCCGGTCTCCGCCTCCCAAAGTACTGGGATTACAAGCGTGCGCCACCACGCCCGGCGAGTTTTATTTTCTTATTTTTATTTTTTTGTGGTACTGGGAATTGAACCCCGGGGGCATTTTACCTCCAAGCTACACCCCCAGCCCTATTTTTTATTCTTTATTTTGAAACCGTGTCTCGCTAAGTCGCAGAGGGCCTCACTAAGTAGCTGAGGCTGGCCGCGAACCCGGATCCTCGGGTCTCCGCCTCCCAAGTACTGGGATTACAAGTGTGCACCACCATGCCTGGCTCTTGCCTTGAGTTTTATAATGCTCTAAGTACAGGCAAACTCTGACTCATTGTTAGCAGAAATAAATGAACAGACAATGCAAGAAGATTTTATAACTTTCCTCGTTTTCTCAAAAGCCAGTATGAGACGATAAGCCAAAGTACATTTTAATTACCAAGGCATGATAGTCTGCAACTGAATTTTGTATTAAAAAGTTGCTGGTAATAAATCAATATAATTGAAGCCATACGTGGACTAATTACTAATTGATGATTGAATGCATTCCTTCTCAAAGTCGCAAGGCAGAATAATTACGTGACATCACTCCAGCTTTTAGGAAATTGAGGGCCCATGTCAAGAGAGAAAGCTCTAATTCAGGGATTTTGTAAGTCCTTTGATCAAATTTCCAAGAACAATTGGGAACATATTCTAGGTGCATATAAATGTGCTTGTTCATTCAAACTGAAAAACTTGAGACCCATATTTAATCCACTGGAGTCAAGTCATTTCATTAGAAATATAATCCTCATCGTGATATGAAACAATCCTGGTTTGGATAGTCTTGGAAATGGAGGTTCTCTTTTGTTTCACAGAAAAACAAGTATTGAAAATAGCTAAGCTATTTTAGGAATGATAGGCTTTAAATATGTTTACTTATCAACAGTAGAATAATGGAGAGATATAACATCTACTCTCAATATACTAAATTCCATTTATGATAATATTCTTAACCTACCATTTTGGAAGGAGTTCCATGTCTAGAAAAAAACTTTGGACCAGGAACTTTAATTAAAATTATTAAAAAAATCATAAGTAGTGGTTTTATTATCTGACTCATTTATTAGTTCATTAATTCACTTCAAAAGCAATTATTGGCTATATTCCAGGCTTATTTTTAAGTAGTGATAATACCTAAAAAAATGTGGACTCAGTTTCCAAGGAGATCCTAGTTAACAGGGTGACACAAATGTGCAAATATCCACAATGAAGCATGATCGATGTGTGTGTGTGTGTGTGTGTGTGTGTGTGTGTGTGTGATATAATAATGAATAAAAAGGATCAATAATGAAGGGGATAGCGTAGACAAGTGGAGAAGCTGAATGTTTCCACCAAGAATATCTGATAGGTAATAGAAACATGTACGTAATAATCATGGGATTCTTCTATATTGCCTTCTTACTTAAAAAGACTTGATGATTGAATAATAATTACATTTTATGGTTTCTTGGACTAGAAGATCTTAAAGAATTTTGTAGAAAGTCTCCAAGTAAGATATTGTGCTTCCCTTTCTAGTTTATGGTATTCCTAGTTGGTCGAGCTAGATAAATCTTTCTTCTTATTGATTCACTACTTCCTCCCCTACTCTCTTCTCTGTTTCCTGCTCTCTCTTAATCTCTTTCTGTTTCTCTCTCTGTCCACAAATTTCTACAAGTCACAGTTTAATATCTAGTCTTTAAGAAAATGATAATATTCACTCATTACCAAAAGATTGGTGACACCCTGTTTTAACTGCCTTAGACATTTTTAAAGGTACAGGATGTAGTTTTATCAAATTAATGTTTCAGATACTGAACTATGTTACTGACACTATCAAAGTTTAATTAAGACTTTGGTTATTGATAATATTAAAATTAGCACATTTTAAATTCCAGAATAATGATATCTAAGGAAATAATCATTTTTATCAATAATTAAAGTTATAACATTTTAAATACACATTAGCTTTAAAATTTGGAATAGAAAAACATACTGTTTTAAATACTTCCAAATTAAAGTTATATCTTATAATTTATTCTTTCTTTCTTTATTTATTGGTGCATTGTAATCATACATCTTGATGAGGTTCAGAGTGGTAGAAGCATACATGCACACATCACTCATTTAGCCTTCCCCCAATTCCCACCCTATTTCCCCCCTTGCTTCTTTCTTGTACTCAGCATGGTGATTGACTTTGATAAGTTTGTGTATGTACATCCTGTGCATTAGGGTGTTTCCCTTTTCCCTCCTGCTATCTCTCTCAGTTAGATTGCCTTCTTCACTCATCTAACGTTTCTCTTTCTTTGTCTGGAGTTCCTCCTATGTCCCATTTTCTCCCTAGCCTCTGCATATTAGGGAGAGCATCTGACTTTTTACTTTTATTCTTCTTTTATATGTTTTTATTGGTGCATTGTAGTCTCACAACACAATGAGTATCAGTTTGGTGTTAACATACATGCACACAGCTCTTGGTGTCCCCCCCCACCTCTGCCCCCACATGTAGTACTAAGAATGATGTTGGTATAATCTCATACGTACACATTGTTTATGATAGTAATTCCATAGACTCACTTCTTTCTTGCCCTTCCCCTTCCCTTGTACCCCTTCCCTTGCATCACTGAGGGTTCTCTGTTGTCATTGGAGTCCCTTTTGTGTCCCCACTACTCCCTAGGTTGTGCATATTAATGAAAACCTATGTCCCTTCTTTTTTTGTGATTGGTTAATCTCACTTAACATAATGTTCTCCAGATCTGTCCATTTTCTTGCAAATGCTGTTAATTTGTTCTTCTTTATTGCTGAGTAGAATTCCATTGTGTGTATTTGCCATAATTTTGTAATCCATTCATCTGTTGATGGACATCTAGGTTGGTTCCATAATTTGGCCACTGTGAATTGTGCTGCTATGAACATGGGTAAGCATATATTACTGTTGTTTTCTAGTTTCAATCCCTTTGGTATCATATCCAGTAGTGGTATAACCAGATCATATGGTGGATCCATTCCCAGTTTTCTGAGGAATTTCCATACTGACCTCCAGAGTGGTTGAAATAGTTTGCAATCCCACCAACAGTGTAGAAGACATTTGTTGTTGTTTGACTTCTTAATGATTGCCATTCTAATTGGGATTAGATGAAATCTTAGAGTAGTTTTGATTTGCATCTCCCTGATTGCTAATGATGTTGAACATTTTTTCATGTATCTATTGGACATTTGTATGTCTTCTTGTGTGAAGTGTCTATTCATTTCAGTTGCCCACTTCTTGATCGGATTATTTGTATTTTTACTGTAAAGTCTTTTAAGTTCTTTGTATATGCTAGATATTAGACCTCTGTCAGAGGGATAGCTTGCAAAGATCTTCTCCCATTCCATAGGCTTTCTCTTTAGGCTCTTGATGGTTTCCTTTGATGAGCAGAAGCTTTTTAGTTTACTGCTATCCCACTTATTAATTCTTGTTTTAAATTCCTGTGCTTTGGAGGTCTTGTTGAGGAAGTTTCTACCTGTGCCTATATGATGGAGTGTTGGACCTATGGCTTTTCTGATAATTTTAAAGTCTCTGGTCCAACTTCCAAGTCTTTGATCCATCTCGAGTTGACTCTTGTGCAGGGTGAGAGGTAAGGATTCAGCTCCATTTTTCTACAGGTAGATAACCAGTTTTCCCAGCACCATTTGTTGAAAAGACTGTCCTTTCTCCATCATATGTGTTTGGCACCTTTGTCGAAAATCAATTGGCTATAAGTTTGTGGACTTGTTTCTGTATCTTCTGTTCTGTTCCACTGGTCCATGTGTCTGTTTTTGTGCCAGTACCATGCTGATTTTATTACTATATCTCTGTAGTATAATTTGAAGTTAGGAATTGTGATGCCTCCTGCATGGTTCTTATTGCTGAGAATTGCTTTTGCTATTCTGGGTCTTTTGTTTCTCCATATGAAATTAATGACTGATTTGTCTAGCTCTGCGAAAAATGATGTTGGTATTTTGATAGGGATTGCATTGACTCTGTAGATCACTTTTGGCAGAATGGCCATTTTGATAAAATTTATTCTGCCTATCCAAGAGCAGAGAAGATCTTTCCATCTTCTAAGATCTTCTTCGATTTCTTTCTTCAATGTTCTATAGTTTTCATTGTAGAGGTCTTTTACCTCTTTGGTTAAGTTTATTCCTAGGTATTTGATTGGTTTTGAAGTTATTGTGAATGGGATTGTTTTCTGGATTTCTTTCTTAGTGGATTCATGGTTGGCATATATGAAAGCTACTGATTTTTTAGGTTGATCTTGTATCCTGCTACTTTGCTGAACTTGTTAATTAGCTCTAGTAGATTTTTGGTTGAGTTCTGTGGGTGTTCTAGATATAGGATCATGTCATCTGCAAATAAAGATAATTTTAGTTCTTCTTTGCCTATTTGAATTCCTTTGATATCCTTCTCTTGTCTTATTGCTCTGGCAAGAGTTTCAAGGACTATGTTGAAAAGGAGTGGTGATAGTGGGCATCCTTGTCTTGTTCCTGATTTTAAGGGGAATTCTGGCAATTTTTCCCCATTCAATATGATGTTGGCTTTGGGTTTCTTATATATTGACTTAATGATGTTGAGGTATGTGCCTTCTATTCCAATTTTCTGTAGAGTTTTTACACATGAATGGGTGTTGAATTTTGTCAAATGCTTTTTCTGCGTCTATTGAAATGATCATGTGATTTTTGTTTTTAGTTTGGTTTATGTGGTGGATAACCTGTATTGTTTTGCATATGTTGAACCAGCCTTGCTTTCCTGGGATGAAACCAACTTGGTCATCGTGTATAATTTTCTCAATATGGTTTTGAATGCACTTGGCTAGTATTTTATTTAGAATTTTTGTGTCTATGTTCATGAATGATATTGGTCTGTAATTTTCTTTCCTTGAGGTATCTTTATTTGTCTTTGGTATTAATGTGATGTTGGCCTCGTAAAAAGAGTTTGGACGAATTCCTTCTTTTCAATTTCGCGGAATAATTTGTGAAGTATTGGTTTTAGTTTGTCTGTGAAGGTTTTGTAAAATTCGGTTGGAAAACCATCTGGACCTGGGCTTTTCTTTGATGGAAGACTTTTTATTGCTGTTTCTATCTCTGTGCTTGCTATTGGCTGATTCAGTTTTTCTGTATCCTCTTGGTTGAATTTAGGTGGGTTGTATGTGTCTAGAAATCTTTCGACCTCTTCCATGTTTTCCATTTTATTGGAATATAAGTTTTCAAAGTAGCTTCTTATGATCCTCTGGATATTTCCACTATCTGTGGTGATGTCCCCTTTTTCCTTTCTGATTTTGGTAATTTGCATTGATTCTCTCCTTCTTTTGGTTAGGTTAGCTAGTGGTTTGTCAATCTTGTTAATCTCAAAGAACCAGCTCCTTGTTTTGTTGATTCTTTGTATTGTTTTTTTATTTTCTATTTCATTAATTTCTGCTCTGATTTTAGTTATCTCTTGCCTTCTACTGGCTTTGGGGTGTGACTGTTCCTGTTTTTCATGATCCTTGAGGTTTGTCATTAGATTATTTATTTGGATGTTTTCTGTTTTTCTTATGTGGGCACTCAGTGCTATAAATTTTCCTCTTAACACTGCTTTCAATGTGTCCCACAGATTTTGATATGTCGTGTCTCTATATTCATTTAATTCCAGGAATTTTTTTATTTCTCCCCTTATTTCTTTTCTGATCCAGTCCTCATTCAGGAGTGTATTGTTCAGTCTCCATGTACTTATGTGATTACTTTTTGCCTTCCTGTTGTTAATTTCCAGTTTCAATCCATTGTGATCTGAGAAGATGCAGGAAATTACATCACATCTTTTGAATTTGCTGGTGCTTGCTTTGTGACCCAGTATGTGGTCTATTTTGGAGAATGTTCCGTGGGCAGCTGAGAAAAATGTGTATTCAGGTGTTGTTGGTTGAAATAATCTGTATGTGTCTACTGGAGCCATTTGGTCTATAGTTTTCTTTAGGTCTGAGCAATCTTTATTCATCTTTTGTCTGGAGGATCGATCTATTGGCATGAGTGGTGTGTTGAAGTCTCCCAAAATTATTGTGTTTGGGTCTATTTGGGACCTGATGTCCTGAAAACTTTTTTATGAATGTGGGTGCGCCCACATTTGGGGCGTAAATGTTTACCATTTTTATATCTTCTTGTTGGATTGTTCCTTTTATTAATAAGAAGTGACCCTCTTTGTCTCTTCTGATGTGTTTTAGCTTAAAATCTGTTTTGTCTGATATAAGCGTTGCTACCCCTGCTTTTTTTGAATCTCTGTTTGCATGGTGTATCTTTTTCCATCCATTTATGTATGAGTATCTTTGGCTAGAAGATGAGTTTCTTGTAAACAGCATATAGTTGGGTTATGCTTTTAGATCCACATTGCCAGTCTGAGCCTTTTAATTGGGGAGTTGAGTCCTTTGACATTCAATGTTATTATAGAGGTGTGATTTTTGTTTCCTATAATTTTGAGTTCTATTTTCTATTTGCTGTAGTGATAAATCTCCTTCTTTACTTGCCTACCTGGTGGAGTTCACCTCTCCTGTGGTTCTGAGAGTTGCTTGGTTTTCCTACTTTGTGGTTTATTTCTTTTAGGATTTTCTCTAGTGTTGGCTTAGTCCTCATGAATTCTTTAAATGTTTTTTTATCATGGAACATTTTATTTCTCCATCAATTTTAAATGATAGCTTTGCTGGATATTTCAGTCTTGGTTGGAAGTTGTTTTCTTCCAGGGCCTGGAGTACTTTGTACCAATCCCTCCTGACATTCCAGACTTGGGTTGAGATGTCTGGGGTGAATTTTATTGTTTTGCACCGGTATGTCACCTGTTCTTTTGTTCTTGCTGCTTTTAGGATTCTTTCTTTGGCCTCTATGTTAATCATGTTAATTATTACGTGGCGAGGAGATGTCCTTCTTTGGTCCTGTCTTAACAGTGTTCCATATGTCTCCTGTATGTGAATATCCAATTCTTTTTCTATGTTCAGAAAATTCTCTGAAATTATTTCTTTGAAGAGGCTTCTTATACCCTTGGTCTGTGCTTCTAAACCTTCTTCAATGCCTTATATCCTTAGATTGGGATATCTTATATTGCCGTGTATTTCTTGAATGGCCAGGGTGTGTTGTAATATCTTCTGTAGATTGTTGACTGTGTTCTCAGTTTTGAATGAGCTGTCTTCCAGGAGTGATACCCTGTTTTCCATGTGGTCAAGCCTACTAGAGTTGGTTTCTATTGCAGTCTTTAATTTGTTTATTGATTCCTTCATTTCGCTCAGAGTTTTTTTGTGATTCTTCCTTAGAGCCTCAACTTTCTCCTTTATATCCTCTATGATTTTTTTGAGGCCTTTCATCATTCTGAAGATCAGAATTCGGAATTCTCCGTCTTGCATTTCCTGCAGGTCAGAGTCAGTAATCTTACTTGTTGATGCATTGTGGGTGTTTCTTGTTTCCTCACTGTTCCTCATTCTTGTATTTTCAGTGTTTTCCATTTTGTATTTCTGTAGCCTCTGCATCATCTTCCTTTCTGTGTATGAGACCTCTTGATGGTTCCTGTAGTCCTAATTGGGTCAATAGGCTGCAGTCTGTGGATCCATCTTTTCCGGTTTGCTGAGGTGTGGTATTTTGTGTGTGTGGGGGGTATGCAGACTCCAGAGCTCTGGTGTTGGCATGTGAGGAGCGCTTGGAGGCACGGTGTTGGGTGCGGGCACTGAGGCGCAGGTGACGGTGCTGTAAGGTGCCCTGTTTCTGAGGCACGGGTGCTGGGGTCACCCGGGACTCTAGGGATGCACACATGCTCTGGGTGTCAGGCAATGTTGCCAGAGGGTGCTCGGGCTCTGATGCGCTGCACTGAGGATTTCAAACTGGCCTGTGGGAGGTGTGGGCTCCGGGTATCAAGTCTAGGGGTGCGACACAGAGGATTGCGCGTGGGTACCAGGGGGGAGTATGTGCTCCTAGATCTCAGGTGTCAGCGCCGGGGTGTGCCCTGGCTCAGAGACAGCCTGGAGAATCACACAGGTTTTGGATGTCAGTGCTGGAGGGTATCCGGGCTCTGAAGGGCAGCACAGATGCTCCCCCGAGGGGGAGAAAGGTGCAGGCTCTGGGTCTTGGGTGGCTGCACCGGAGTCCAAGGTGGAGCACGGAAGGCCACCCGTGATGCGCAGGAGGTCGCCAGGGTCTGAGGCTGGGCATGGGGGGCTGCCCGGGTTGCACAGTGTGGTACTGGGGTCTGAGGTGTGGCGTGGAGGGCTGCCTGGGTCACGCAGGAGGACGATAGGATCTGAGGCCGGGCGAGGAGGCCCATCCTGGTAGTGCTGGAGGGTGCAGGAGTCTGAGGTTGGGTGCAGAGGGTCACCCTGGTCGCACTGGAGGGCATGGGAGTCCGATGTGGGGAGCGGGGGTCCAAGGGCGGGTGCGGAGGGCCCCCCATGTCGCCCTAGAGGATGCCGGGGTCCGGGGCTGGGCGCGGGAGCCACCGGGGTGACGCGGGGCGGTGGCGTGCCGGAGTCCAGGGCCAGGCCTAAGGGCCGCCGGAGTGAGGCAGAAGGGCCCTGGGGTCCAGGGCCAGGTGCAGGGGCCGCTGCACTGTGCGGGAGGACACCAGGGAGTGGGGCCGTGCACAGGGGCTGCTGAGCCGTGCAGGAGGACGCCGGGGTCCAGGGCCGGTCACAGAGGCCACTGGGTGACACGGTAGGACGCTGAGGTCCAAGGCCAGTCACAGGGCCCTCTTGGGGGTGACGTGTGAGGACGCCGAGGTCTGGTACCTGGCTCAGGGGCCACCAGGGTGATGCGGGAGGATGCAGGGGTCTGGGACGGGCGCAGGGCCCACCAGGGTGACGAAGGAGGACCCCGAGGTCCAGGGTGGGTGCGAGGCTGCTGAGGTGACGCGGGAGCACGCTGAGGTCTAGTGTGGGCACAGAGGCCACCGGGGTGACGAAGGAAGACGCTGAGGTCCGGGGTTACTTTTATTCTAAGTGTTACAGAAAGGTTGAATTTAATACTTTATGTTTTTAAGAATAATAAATTCAAGTTTAGGTGATGTTACATGTAAATTTTAAAATTATAATTAAGGGGACAATAAGGAAGAATAAATACTTTGTTTTCAACTTTGAAATTCTATGTTGTTTAAGAAAAAAGGTAATTTTAAACATATCAAAGAGCTGCAAGAGTATAACACATAGTTCCTGCATAGTTTTGATAGTTAACTATTTGATACTTTTATTATTTAATCGTCGACTCTTTTTATGTGTATTTATATGTTCACATGCTTATTAATAGAATATATACATATTTGTGTTTTTATTATATACCTATAATATAACCAGGCATTTTTCTCTCTCTCATTTGAGATTTAGCAACATTGTGCCCTTTTAAAAACTTCAGAGTAGCCAGGCATGGTGGTGCACGCTTGTAATCTCAGTACTTTGGGAGGCAGAGACCAGAGGATTCGGGTTCGCGGCCAGCCTCAGCTCTCTCTCGCTCTCTCCCTGTTTCTCTCTCTCTCTCTTTCTCTCTACTTAGTGAGGCCCTCCACAACTTCATGAGACACAGTTTCAAAATAAAGTATAAAAAATAGGGCCGGGGGTGTAGCGCGGAGGTAGAACGCCCCTGGGTTCAATCCCTGGTACCACAAAAAAAAAAAACAAAAACAAAAACAAAAAAACTTCAGAGTATATTTTATAAAAGCAGGTCATTCTTTTACAATTAACAGCCAAAAAATTTAATGCAAATTCAATATCACTTGCTGATATACAGACCATATTTAAACTTTGAAATCATTTCAATGATTTCTTTTTTCTGATCAAGCATCCCAGTCCTGGATCACACATACAGTTGACTATCATGCTTCTTTTATCTTTCCTTTACTTTGGGATAGTTCCTTAGCCTCTCTTTGTCTTTCATGATATTGACTCTACTTTTCGAGTAAAGGGTAGTTGTTTTGTAGAACATTTTGGGCTTGTCTGATCTTTCCTCTTGATTAGATCAGGTTATAGAGTTTTGGGTGGAATACCACAAAAGCGGTATGTTCTCCATGAACCACATGGGAGTCACAAGATGATGATTGATCCATGATATTGATGACATTGACTAGGATTACTTTGTCGAGGTGGCATCTGCCAGTTTCTACACTGTAAAGTGAGTTTTGTACACTTTATTATTGATAAGTAATTTGTGGGGACCTGGTGTACCTAATCCCTTAGAAATTAGGACTTCAATAATTGTATTAATGTAAACCAAAATAAAAAGGAAAATTTTTAAACTGAAAATTTAAACTCCTCCAAGTCTTGTAATTGTAGTTTAGCCACCTCCCCAAGTTCTTTGTTTCCTTTGTCTCTCTTTCTTGAAATTTCTTTATGAAATACAGATAGAGTGTTGTAATTTATGGCTCAAAAATATTTGATGGGCTTCTGTTAACATCAAGATATTTCTTGTACTGAATACATTAGAGTTCTTTAGAGTGCTATCAAGATCCCTCTTCAAACTAACCTCAACTTCCTTTTAGTCTCACCTTCTGCCATTTGCATCTCAAATTGCCCCATAGACTTGAGACCGGTTACTATTCTGCAAAACTTGAAAACAAATTCCTCTCTTCATGTATATATGCTCTTCCCTATGTTTGAAATACTTTTTACTCTTCTTTTTATGCAAACTCCGATCTTTTAAAATAAATTAAAATGATACATCTTCTTCTTAGTCTTACTCATACTAATCATTACCCATTGACATCTTTCTCTTGCATGTTCTCATATTTCTTTCAGGTTCTTATTGACACTTATCTCCGTATCTTCCATTTATTTATGTGTTTTTGTCTTCTCTTCTTGATTATTTAGAGAAAGCCAGCCATGCTATTCATTTTTGTGTATCTTGTGCGTTAGAGGTTGAACTGTGTCTCCTACAAATTCATGTCAAAAGTCCTACCCCTCAGAACCTCAGAATATTACCATATTAGGAAATAGGGTAAATCCAGATGTAATTAGTTAAGATGAGGTCATACTGGAGTAGAGTGAGCCCCTAATCCAATATGACTGGTATCCTTACATAAAAGGGACATCTCTCTCCCTCTCTCTCTCTCTCTCTCTCACACACACACACACACACACACACACATGTGCACTGACATATGCACTGGAAGAATGCCATGCGAAAATGAAGGCAGAAGTCAGGGTGATGGTTCTATAAGCCAAGGAATATCAAAGATTGCCAGCAACCTATAAGAAGTTAGGAGAGAGGCATGGAAGAGATTCTCCTTTACAGTTCTCATAAAGTACCAAATTTGTATCTTCCAAAACTGTGAGGAAAAATTTTGCTGTTTAAAGCACTTATGTTCTGGTGTTATAGTCAGATATAAAATGTCCCCTAAAGAGCGCATTTATCAATATTCAGGGTTGACATAGTTGAGTCATGAGGGTTGTAATTCCAGCAGTTACAACCATTACAACCAAATCCATTACAATAGATTTATCAGGGTGGTGGCCTCGGCCCGTAGGGTGTGGCTGGAGAAGGTGGGTCCCTGGGGTGGTGCCTTGGGGATTATATGTGGTTCCTCCTCCCCTTGATCACTTGCTCTCTTGGTTTTGGCCTCCATGATGTGAGGAGCAAAGCCGATGTGCTCTCCTTCTCTCCATCTCCCACTGACATGCCTTGAGATCTGAGGTCTCCATCCTCACATGGACTAAACCCAAAACCGTAAGAAAATAAATCTTCTTTCCTCTAAATTACATGGTCAACTTTTTAGATTACAGCTGTAAGAATGCTGATGGGTACATCTGGTATTTTGTTATAGCAGCCCTAGAAAACTAGTACATTATGTTTAGCTACCTAGTAGACAAGTTGTATACATCACTGATCAGTAACTGCTGAATATATAGTTTAATAATAATCATTACATTTTAATATTCATTTTTCCTGATTTCTTACCTAGATTATTGTTCCTCTGGAAATATAAATTATATTTTTCATTACCTTCATAATGTTTTGTAGTTTGTAACACAAAGATATGCCCACTAAGTAGCTTTAAAAAGTTAGCTTCTTTTTGATTTACCACAATTATACACCATTAAGAAAAAGACCTGGGTGTGGCAGTGCATACCTGTAAGCCCAGTACTTGGGAAGCTGAGACAGGAGGACTGTAGGTTTAAGACTAGCCTCAGCTCATCACATTCTCAGCAGTCTAGCAAGAGCATGTCTCAAAATCAAAAGGGCTGGCAGTACAGCTCAGAGGTAGAACACCCCTGGGTTCAATCCCTAGTATAACAAAACAACAACAACAATAACAACAACACAGTTTTTTCCATCAAAGATTTTCATTCAAACACTACAAAGGCTTATTTAGAGTTTAGTTGTTTCATATTTTGGGACATTTTCATTGTGAGAATGTGTTACTTCTCTAACACATTAAAAACTGTCACACACTTAGTGGTTTAAGCACACAATTATTTTCAGAAGTCTAGAAATGACATGGCCAAATTCTTGGCTCAGATTGAAATTAGGGTTTTGGCTTTGCTGTGTTCCCTTCTGGAGGCTCAGGGTAAGAATCAACTCCCAGGCTCATTTGGGCTCTTGTCAAAATGTATTTCCTTGTAGTTGTGGGAGCAAGGTTATATGAGTGTGGTTGTAGGGCATTTTCTTCTGGCTCTAGCTAGAGCTGCCCTCAGCTCTTAGAGTCACCCACATGTGACTATATGGCCCTCCCCATCTTTACATACAGCAACAGAGAATCTACCCAGTATCAAACCCCTGTCATACTTTGAATATTTTTATTTATAAATAGCCTAGTTCCTCCTGAATGCTCTACTGATTAGGTCAGGTTCACTGAAGATCATTTTCTCAGTCTTAAAGTAAATTGTGCCATCTATAATGACCTAATCACAACAGGACTATTCCAGCCCATTCACCAGTTTAGGGGGTGTTATAGAGCTTGTTCACTGGAGGGCAAGAGTCTTGGATACCATCTTTGGGTTCTGCCTACCAAAGAGTACTAACAAACAACAATTAATTTTCTGTTATTGGTAGTGAAATATGATGAGAACTGTTTTGTCTTCAGTTTTTGAATGTCAGTTTTCTAATTTGAACCCTCATTTCCTCTTCTCTGACCTCTTCTAAACCCTCCCAATAGAAGTTCCTGCTACTTGTATCTCCACTGCCTGTTTTACCTTAAAGCACAGCTATAATCATTGGAAGTCAAAATCCTTTCCTGGCTCCTTAATACCTCTTTAGAAGAAATTTAGATATATCAAGTGTCTCTCAGAATCTACATCAAAACTTTATCAAATTAGCTACACTTTTTTGTTAATCATAGGCTTCAAATTTACTCCCAAATTCTTTTCCTATTTTCCTGTTTCTTTGCCCTTTTAAATAATTTTTTTCTACCTGGAGAACAGGTAAGCTCTATCCATTTTTCCATGTTTCTAGAACTTTTCAAGAGATACTATGAAGCATTTTTTGATTTACCTTAGGACTCCTAGAGTTATACCAATTTTTGACACTGTTCACCCAAGTAAAATGTCATACAAGATATATATTTCACAAATGTCATGGCTTCTGATGCAATTTTAAGTCTCTGAGTATGGGTAGTGTTTCTTTATTTTTTTTTCAGTTTGCATTCCCCACAATACTTTGCCAATACCAATTTAGTTGGTATTAAATAAATATTTGTTGAATAATTGCTAGAAGTTGTCACTCTTTAAACACCTGACCACTAATAAGCTTTCTTTTCTGTCCCAATTGGTCATAAGAAATTAATGATGTTGATTTGGTGGTTTTATTACCAACAATTATGATTAAAGTAAGTTAAGAAGATGACTAATACTTAATCACTTTCTTTGTTACCTAATTTATTCTTCTGACCCTGCTGGAAAATAATGTCTTTATCTTGAAGTCTTAATGAAGTTATTCACACTGAATACCCAATTAGATTGTGCTTTGTGTAATAAATTTTATGTTCCAAGTTCAGCTTATAGAGGCAGACTCCTTGGCTGCTAAAAGAAATAAACTTTTATTTGAGAATCTTCCTTATGACTCAACATTTTTTCATATATCTAGAGTTTTGTTGTGTTTATACCAAAATTCTCTATAAGATGGTTCTTTATTATTTACAAAGATAAATCTTAAAAAGAAAAGCACACCAAAGGCAATAACTTTAAGAGTATAAAGAAATAATGTTGATTGAAAAATCCATTTATTTTCTATGCTGATGGAAAAAAGTTTTTATTTTGTAAATAAAGTTAATAAATAATCCAAAACCAAATTTGACTTGAAAATTGCAACTGCTTTATGAGTTATTGCCCCTTTTTATTAGCAATGCTTTTCATATTGGAAATAATATTACTATTTAGGATAGCAAAGATAATTATTAAAAGTGAAGAAAAAGCCAAAAGTTGCAGTGGCGCATTTCTGTAATCTCAGTACTTGGAAGGCCAAGACAGGAGGATTGCAGGTTCAAGGTTAGCCTCAGCAATTTAGTGAGACCCTTATAAACTTAGCAAGACCCTGTTTCCAAATAAAAAATAAAATCGGGTTGTGGGTGTAGCTCAGAGTGATTCAGCCTCCAGTAACAAAAAAGGAGAAAAAAAAATCACAATCATTTAGAACTCTATAAAACTCAACAATAAATTATGAAATAAAGATTTGAGTCCCTGGATTAGACAGCTATGTACAATGTTGACATTGCTGACACTGATTTCCCATCCATAAATATGGCAGACATTACTAATCAATCATGTGCTTCTTTCATGCTAAGCAGAATTGAGGCTCAGATTCATCCTTAAAACAGTGTTGCTATTACTGATTAATGGAGATGGGAACAAGAGATGGAATCTAGTTACTCTTTGTAAATAAATCTGCCTTCTTTTCAAAAGATACCAGCAAGCCATAAAAATCAAGGTGGCTGGTAAAACTCTTTCACACTCAAAAATTCTAGAAGTAACTCTTTTTCAATAGAATTTTTCACACACATATCATGTTTCATTTTTCTTCTCATTTACATGGTTGCTTCTTTCTTGTACACCTTTTTTAGGAATTGTGATATGAGCTGAGATGGTAAATGCAGTTCATAAAAAAGAACAATGGTGCGGAGCATACCTGCTCAATTGTGCTGTCCTGTGCTACTATGATGGGAAGACAACAGAGTCTCAGGTGTTTTTTTTTTTTTAAAGCTGGAAGAATTTTTGAGATAATTTATCCTGAACAACTAATTTTACCAAATGGTGCCAGTTGGCTTTCTGAATTGCTGGTAAGTGGCATGTGGAGAAGTAGGTTGCAAATCTTTGCCTTAAAGAATTAACATGGCCTGAATTTTGCTCAGGGTTTTGTCCCCAAAAATCGCCATCTGGTTCATTAACCCATCTAATCACAGAAGTTATTGGTGTGAGAGAAAAAGTTATTTGTTCTGTTTACAAAGCTTCTCCAATATTTTAGCCCGAAATTCCATTTTATCTTACTAAATAAACAAATAAACAAATATATCTTATTTTCTTAATTTACTTCTTTCCATCTATACTGCATTAGCACAAAACAAAGCTTTTCCTTGAATCTGCTTTGATATTTCTAGTCCTATTTTACTGTGTTCTCAGTTTTCTAGGTTTTTATAGATTCCTTCTTGTATTATGGTAGAAGTCTTCTGATTAGTATCTGTACCTGGTCTTTCCTTATTCATTTCATTCATAAATATTCATTAGTTTAATTTTAAACACAAATGTCATTGAAGTCATCTCTTGTTCTTAAGGCTAATTCTTCACTATATAGGTTTTCTAGGCTTCCATAATCTGACTTTATCCTTTCCTCACCCTGTTTTTTAACATAAAACATTTCCTACATAATACCAATGTTCTCACCCTCTCCAGAAGGTCCTGGGTTTATTTTCAGGTTCATAATGTTTTCTCAGGATGATTTTTTTTTAACGTGCTTTTATTGGTGCATTGGAGTCTTACATTGCAATGAATATCTATTTGATGTTAACATATAGGCACACAGCTCTTAGTGCCCCCCCGCCTCCCCCCACCCATATGAAGTACCAAGAATGATGTTGGTATATTTTCACATGTACATATTATTTATGATAGTAATTCCATTAATTCCCTTCTTTCTTGCCCTCCCCCTTCCCTTGTACCACTTCCCTTGTTCTGCTGAGGGTTCTCCATTATCAACTAGAGTCCCTTGTGTGACCCTACTACTCCTTAGGTTGTGCATATTAATGAAAACATATGTCC
>PVJS01045452.1:0-16231 GCA_004027185.1 Glis glis
AAGCCTGCGCCACCACGCCCGGCTCCATTCCTAGTCTTTCGAGGAACCTCCATACTGATCTCCATGGTGGTTGTACTAATTTGCAATCCCACCAACAGTGTATAAGAGTTCCTGTTTCCCCACATCCTTGCCAGCATTTATTGTTGTTTGCGTTCTTGATTCTAACTGGAGTCAGATGGAATCTCAGGGTAGTTTATTTTGCACTTCCCTGGTTGCTAGTGATGTTGAACATTTCCTCATATTTATTGGCCATTTGTATTTTTTTCTTTTGAAAAGTGCCTATTCAGTTCAATTGCCTTTTTTAAAAATTGGGTTATTTGATTTTTTGGTGTTAAGTTTTTTGAGTTCTTTATGTATTCTAGATATTAGTCCTCTATCAGAGGAGTAGCTGTCAGAGATCTTCACAGGGTCTCTTTTCGGACCCTTGATGTTTTCCTTTGCTACACAGAAGCTATTTAATTTGATGACATCTCCATTTATTGATTCTCAGTTTTATTTCCTGAGCTTTGGGGGTCTTATTGATAAAGACTGTACCAGTGCCTATATGTTAGAGAGTCGGTCATCTGTTTTATTCCAGGAATTGCAAAGTTTCTGGTCTCATTTATAGGTCTTTGATCCATGTTGAGTTGACGTTTGTGCAGGGTGAAAGTTAGCAGTTCAACTTCATTCTAATTTCACCCTCCTTTTCCTTCTGGGACCTTCAGTTATTCGCCTAGCTTACTCTGCCAGCTTCTTCCAGAATGTCGGCTGCATGGGGTAGGACAGGAGTAGTTTCACAGTTTTGCTTGTGACTGCACTTACAGCACACAGGACAGCTCCCAACACATCACTGGCACATGATATTGAATGAATGAATGAATGAATGAGGGAATGAATGCAATCTTAAGACCCACACAAACAAAAATTCACAAAGACATTGGCAGTGGTCACCTCTGGGTACTGCGGTTTGGGTGATTTTAACTAAGTTCTTAATGGGGTTCCAATATTCTGTGGCCCTGCAAGGTCTGAATCAAGAGTGTCACATTCAATGAAACCTAATACACCAAATAACAATGCTTTCCAGATGAACTTGGCTCTCGGGATTTCCCCACCTTGCGCCTCTCTCCACACTTTGCTCTTCCCTGTGCATGGTTTTATGATGGACATTTTGGGTTGTTATGCTGTTTGGGAAGGGGATGTTGGAGGGACACCGGGCACTGTGGATGAGGCCTGGCTCTGTCACAGTGTGATCAGCAGACCTGGCTCTCCTGCCCAGGCCTCCCTTCCCCATCTGGATGGCTGCGGCACAAAGGCTAAGACTAAGGCACAATACCCTGCGTGCCCTGGCATCTGGTGAAACCAGGAGGGCTTCACGTGGTCTCACCTCAAGCTCCTCTCCCCAGGCTGCTCATGAACGGTGTCCATCAGGATTCCTAAGTTGAAGGCCTCATGCCCGATGTGATGGTATTTGGAGCTGGGACCACTGGGAGGTGATTGGTGGAGTCATAAGTGGGGTTCTCATGGAGGGATTAGTGTCATGCAAGGAAGCAATAAGGAAGATGGCTGTCTGCATGCCAGGAACCAACCCTGTGTCTTGAACTTCCAAGCTCTATACTGTGAGAAATAAGTGTGTGATGTTTAAGGCCTCTATCTATGGCATTTCATATGACAGCACACATTGCCACATGAATACGGCCCCCCAGCCAAACAGACTCAGTGCCTGCTTGTCCCTGAGTAGCTGCAAAATTATTCAAACAAGCCATTGCATCTTCCTGTGGGAGCCGGGGGCACCCAAACTCTTGTCCTGCTAGCCCCCTCCCTCAGCTCTGTCATTCACCTGTTGCAGTACACCGGGGTGCAGCGCTGCATGACCTGCAGTTCTTCCTCCCCCGGGCCAGGTGCATGTGACCAGTAAACTGGGTCCCTTCCCTCTGCCCAGTGCCAGGGGTCCTGTGTTCTCCATCCCCTAGCCCTAGGGTGGGAACCCCTCCCTCACCAAGGGGGCAGATAGGGGGCGATTAAAACCACGGGCTCTAAGGACAGTGCAGTGCCCAACTGATGCCGTGGAAGAACCCGCTCCGTGCGGGGAAGGACACTGTTCCTCTTTGAGAACTGAGCCTGTTCACTCCTGAGATGAGCCAGACGGTGACAAGCCCATGTCACCCAGCTGCCAGCTGCCACAGCCGTGGGCCTGGGGTGGAACATAGAGGCTATAATTCCCTTCCCTGGAGCATAGAAGTGAGAGAAAAATTCAAAGGCTCCAGCACACAGCTTCAATTTGGGGTTGGAGCTACAGCTATTTTTGAGTAGTCTCTCCTAAGCTATAAATTGAGACAAGATGTCCCTAAATAGCATTCACATTTGCCAAAAGTAGTTGAGTCTCTGTAACTTCCCTGGAGGCCGATATCCAACTGCCTCCTTCAGTTTCTGGGAGAAACAGTTCTGAAGTTAAAGTAAAGGACATGACCAGTGTAAATTACAGAGAAGCCTCCTTTCTAATTGTACATATGTTTTGCCAAATTGGTAATATATATCTCTTCTTAATATTTGAATTATTTACTCAAAGTCTTATTGGTGAAATTAGACGTTACCTAGAGAGGAACAACACTTTCAATCATAGCAGATTTCTCATCTGACAGCATGAAGGCAGAAAGATTCGCCACATTTACCAAAAGGTAATTGTAAATTCCAAAGTCTATGTCCAGTGAAAATATCTCTTGGGAATGAAGCACAAATAAAGGGATTCTTAGAGGAAGGAATATGAAGGGAATTGGTCACCAACAGACTTACCTTTAAAGTATCTCTAGAGGAAGCTCCCAGAGCAGAGGGAAAGGATGATAAGATTTCAAGGAGGAAGTGAGAACATGGAGTAGATAAATATAGTGAGAAATATCTCTCTACTCATAAGCTTTCAAAATTAATGTATTCATGGTTGAAGCAAAACTTATTTTTATGTGGTGCTCAATATATGTAAACATTTAAGACAATTATATGTAAAACTTGGGGAAGGTAAGGAGGACAAAGTAAAAAAAGGCGTCTTCACTGTACTCAAGATGGAAAACATCTATACCAGTAGACAGTGTCCAGCTACTTATGTATATTTTAATATGTAGATAAATCATTACACAAACTATACAGAGAACTGTACTCAAAACACTATAGGTAAACCAAAACGGAATGTTAAAAATGTTTGAGTAATCCAAAGGAGGGCAATAAAAGTGAAACAGAAGGAACAAAAAGGAAAAAAATGCTAAAATTTCAAAACTGATTTAAATACATAAATTAAAAGACAATAATTGGCAGGGTGGATGAAAACAAACAACAACAAAACAAAATAAGCAAACAACAACCCAATTATATGTAGTCTACGAGATACTCATTTAAATATAATGGTATAAGTACATGTATGAATGTATCACTTTGAATCTATTATGATGTATAATTATAGTGCACCAATAAAAGTATGAGAATAAAATCAATAAAATATATTTTAAAAATATAAAAATAAATTCTAAAAATAAATAATAAATAACTATAATGATATAGGTAGGTTAGAAATAGAAGGATAGAAGCAGGTATAACATGAAAACCTTAGCTTACAAAAAGTAAAAGTGGCTATATAAATTATCAAAGCAGACTTCAGAGTAAGAAAAAATATTGGGACAAAAAAGGGAGATTGCATACATTATATATACAAGAAGATATAACAACAGAAAACACAGCTTCAAAATACATAAAAACTGTGAGCAGAAATAGACAAATCCACAAATAAAGTTAAGGATTTTAATACCTCTCCCAGCAATCAATACTATGGCTAGCAAGACAAACAAAAGAGAGGACACACATCTCTAATATCAGGAATAAAACAGGTGCTATTACTATAGACGCTACAGCCATTGAAAGAATAAGGGGATGTTATAACTATTTCTGCATACATAAATTTCACAATTTAGATGACACAAACCAATTACATAGAAACTACAACTCATCCAATATGAAATAGATTTAATCTGTAATTAAAAGCTTATGAAAAAGTCTTCACATTTATGTACTCTCTCCATTTATCAGTGGAGAATATACCAAACACTAATAGAAAAATTAGCACCAATTATACACAATATCTCCCAGAAAATGAAAGAGAAGGGAACACATATTTTTTCATTTTATGAGACCAGCATCACCATAATAAAAATCTGGTAAAGAATGTGCAAAAAATCAAAAATACATATCAATATTCCTCATGAACTTGGACATAAAAATCCCCAACAAAATACTAGCACATTGAATCAAACATGATATAAAAAGAATCAGACCCCATAACAAGTAGGGTTCATTGCAGAAATGTAAGGTAGGGTTCATATTTGAAAATCAGTCAATATAATATATCAGTGGGTAAAGAAAACTCATTATCATACCAATTGGTGCAGAAAAAGCATTCAACAAAATTCAACACCTGTTCATGATCAAAATTTTCAGCAGACATAAAGAAAAACTTTCTCAACATGATTAAAAGCATCTACTAAAAAAAAAATCACAGCTAACATCACACAGAATGATGGGATTCAAATGCTTTCCCTGGAATAGCATGAACAAGCTGAAGATGTTTACTGTTGCTACTCTAATGTAATGTGCTGAAAATTCTAGCTAGAGCAAAAAGTCAAGAAAGAAAAATAATGGGCTTAGAGACTGGAAAGGAAGAAATAAAACTGTTCCTATCTGCAGATGTTATGATGATATACATAGAAACATGCCCCCAAAAGTATTTAAAAACTTCTAGAACTAATAATTGGATCCATCAGGATTGCAGAATACAAGATCAGCATAGAAAGGTGGATTGTATTTCTATACAATGGCAGTGAGCACATAGACACTGAAATTGAAAATATGATGCAGTACGTTTACAATAACTCAAAACATGCCCAAATACAAATGCAACACTCCACTTAAAGGATCTGTATACTGAAAACCACAGAGTGCTAATGAAAGAGGTAAAAGAAAATCTAAATAAATGAAAAGATATACAATGTTCATGGAATGGAAAACTCGATTCTCTCTAAATTCAGCTAAAGGTTTAACATGGTCCTTATCAAAATCCTAGAAAAGGTTTTTCTCTGATGTGGATATACATATTTAAAATCTCACATGGAAAGAAAAAGAAACTAGAATAGCTAAAAAAAAATTTTTTTTAAAAAGAAGAAAAATGTGAGAGGCATCACTCTATCTATTTTAATATTTACTCCATAGCTACAGTAATCAGGACTAGAGAGACAGACAGAATAGAAAACAGGATAAAGAACCTATAAATAGATCTACACAGGTACTTTTAACTGATCTTTGTCAAGGTGCAAAAGGAATTCAATGGAGGAACCTGCTTCTCCCCTGCACCTTCCCTTCCTGCTGACAGGTCCTTCCCTACAGAGTACTTTACTACTTCATCTGCCTTCAGACCACCCTCCTCCTTAGGTTTGGAGCTCCCATGACACTTCCACACCTTTTATTTACACCTCATTTGAACCCTGGGCAGGAGCATCCTCGCTCCTCATGGATAGTTGCCCAAGTGCCGGCCCTCTCTTCAGCACAACTCCCCAAGGCTGTCCTGCCACAGTCTGTGGAGCCTCCAGCTGCTGATAACACACCTTCCCATCCCCACCCTCATGGCTCCCGTGCTGTGCCACAACCCATGGCCAGCCTCTATCATCTCTTGCCAAGCATTCGCTGTGGCTATACACTGCCCCCTGTGTTTCTATTGGGGAACTCCCTGAAATGCAAAACTGATTGCCCCTCCCATGTGCAATCCTGTGTGCAGCCTGCCGCATCCACAGCCCAGTTGCACCAGGGCAGTGGGGTAGGTTGTGGACAGGCCAAAGAAAGTGCACAGAGATGGTGTGCCAACCATATGGACTTACTGGGGAAGTTTACAAGAAATCAGTGACTGCTCCAGGAAGAGTCCAGTGGTGACAGGCTGACAGCACCTCTGTCCCTCACGATGCTTCACCGGACAGCACCTCCTCTCCCTCATGGTGTTCTGTCCAGTGGGGACTAGCTGGACACTTATCCTCTCCACAGTGGCCTCAGTTCCACACCTGTCCTCACCGAGAGAGGGGTTTTACATGTCAGGCTGCAGGAGCAGTGACATCATCAGCACCAGCTGGCTTAGTTTGCTTGTATAACCAGCATCCCAAGGAGCCACTGTCCTGGTGCACGTCTTCCCTGGCCAGAGCCCTGCCCTGGGAGGACAGGAATGTAACTGCAAGAAAGTAACTTTCTACAGATAATACCAGCTGGCCCTAGTTCCCAGTGTGCATGAGAGGAAGCCAGCGTCCTTCAAGATTATATGGATCTGGACTTTCTAGCAAACTTGACCAGGATTTGGGGAACAGAAAGGTATTGTTCAGGGAGATGGTGATTTACTGTCCCTCTTCTCTTTAGGGATTATGCTTAGCCCCAGCCCATGTGGCTTCATCTCCCTGCAGCCCCCTCACCTCACCCCCGTTGTTCACAGCACCTTTGATGTCTGCAGTCTTCCTTGGCCAGGTGGAGGCTGGGGAGGGTCAGGGGAGAGGGGCCTGGAGGCCGAGGAGCAGCATCATGGTGAGAATTTGTGCTTGTTCTCTGCTCCAGGCAGCCCTTGCTGCCCATAAACTGGGCAAATATCCCAGCACTGGTGCCAAAAAATCTTGTACTGACCCTGGGCCACTCAGGCCGATGTGTCCAGGACTCCCTCAGACCTGACCCGGGTGCCGCTGTGTCTGCAGGTGCAGCTAACGGGTAAAATCCAGCAAAGACTACCCTGATACTGTGACCACACCCCTCCCCTCACCCCAAGCCCCACAGTGAAGACAGGTTTCTGGAGGATTCTGCTGGAGACAGCGGCTCCAAATCCTCCTGTTTCCAGCCCACAGTCATACAGCCAATCCCTGAGAATCGAAGTCTCACCTTCTCACTCTCTCCACCATTTATCGAAGGTGAGAAACCATCTACTCAGTTCCTCTAGGGACTCGTGACTGAGAGGCCCCCACCTGGGTCATAGCACGCTCTGCTCTGATCCATTCATCTGATGGGCAGAACCTGTGCCCTGCTGGGTCCTGGCCAGAGCCCTGCCCTGGGAGGACAGGAGTGAACCATACGCCACCCACACAATGACAAGTAGCAGCAACGAGGTGGGGGGCTGGAGCAGGGGAGCAGCTGCCCTGCAGTCCCAGCCTCCTGAGCAGGGAGGGGAGGTGGAGAGTGTGGGAGCCTGTGGCCAGCTGGGAGCTGACTTCCTCCTGTTATCAGGTCCGCCCCATTTATGGAAGCTCCGAACCTGTGGACCCAGAAGGAACCTTGGAGACTCGAACCCAATGTACTACCATTTAGATGCCAGAGAGTGGGTCCCCAAAGCCCTGCGGATCGCAGTCACGGTGTGGCAGACATGGCTGGAGATGTCCACACGCCCTTCACCTGGCGGGGGCCGCCGCAGTGGCCAGGTGAGGGGCCCGGGCTGGGCAGGTGAAGTACGTGAGCCAGAGAGTCCAAACGGGCCCATCTCGCGGCCAGTGCCAGGCTCCACCGGGGCTCTCGAGCCGGGGCTGGACCTGTCTGTTGGTAATGTAATCCAAAGGTTTTCTAATAACTGCTGCCTTGATGTGCGTCCCCAGGGGAGAGAGTCACAGGGCCCCTAGGGCGGCCCCGCTGAGCTGAGGGACAGAGGAGAGCAAGGATGTGGCGGCCACTGCGCGCCCACACAGGAGAATGAAAGCCACCTTCATAGCGAAAACAGGGATTAGGCCCCTTACCTGACAGCGGTGGGCAATTACAGCTCCGTGTGCAAGCTGCTGTGTGCGCAGAGGACAGAGACGAGGCCTCTCCCAGAGCTGGCACTGTGGCCAGGGACAAGGTGCAGGTCAAGTGGCCCGCAGCACAGGGGAAGTGTGCCTGGCCAAGTCCCTGCCCTGCTCGAGGCTGAGAGGCTTCCGGTTCCGAGAGCGCAGCCGCAGGCCTGGTCTCCGGTCCAGCCGCCTGCTGACTTCCAGCGTGCACTCCCGGACCTGCCCTCCACAGGGCCTCTTCACCCGCCGCAGGGCCTCCGCGCCTGCTGTCCCTCTGCCGGAGGCTCCTCCGGAGGCCACACGGTTTGCTCTGCGCATTTTGTGGTCTCTGATCTGAGCAGCCACCCTGGAGCCGTCTCTGTTCCTCAACATTTCCCGCATGTGACTCTTCTCCGTGTTGTCCCTTTTTTCTGGCCCTAGATCACATGTCGGTGCATCTCGTTGTATTTGTTCGCTAGGGTTGGGTAGCAAAGCTCTACAAGCTGGTTTACTTGATATCAATTCATTGTCTCAGGGTCTGAAGATCAGAAACCCAGCAGCACAGGGCGGGCAGTGTGGCTTCCTCTGAGGCTGCGAGGGAGAACCCGGTCCCTGCCTCTCCCCAGCGCCAAGTCCTGTGGCTTGCAGACACATCACCTGATGCCCGCCTCCATCTTCACAGGGCCCCATCCGGTGTCTCTTCTTTCTCTTACAGATCTGCCCCCAATCCAGAATGATCTTCCCTCAGGATCCTTAACCATCACAACCTGCAAACACCCTCCTCCCAAATAAGGTCGCATTCACAAGTTGTAGGTGGACATATGTTTGGGGACCGCACTTCCATCCACTGTGGTTTTCCCTGCACAGAGCACAGGATCCCCAGGCAGAGGCCCCGCCAGGCCCCTTCCTCCTGGGTCTCCAAAGGCGCAGCCAGGGCCTGGCACACGGGGCACAGGATGAAGGTAAAGTAAATAGTGAGAAGCCTGGTCCAAGGGCTGTAGCGGGCCTCACATCCCGCGAGGACACAGCCGGACAGCGCCATCCCCGTACCATCCTGTGGCCAAATCATCCACGTGCTCGGCGCTGAGGAGCCGTCCTGGCTCTGTGTCTCTGCTCCTTCCATCAGACACACGTTCTTTTTCACTTTTATTGAGCAGACATCTTTATGTTGGGAGAAAACACAAAGAACAACCCAATGCCCCTTTCCCACCGAGCACCAAGGACTTGTTGATTCGCAGGGTGCACCCCAATCCCTATTTTTTATGTGCCCCAAATCACAATGGTATATGTATTCTTTTGCATCCTTCTTTTGACAGTTTAAATGATTTCCCAAGACCCCTCTGAGCGCACATGGAGCCCATTTCAGCAGGAAACCTGTGCTCTGCCGTTGACACGCTGCCGGAGAGCCGGCCAGGGCGTGGCGTGAGAACGACTTCCACGCTTCCGGTGTTGGCTAGTGATGCTGTGAGCTCTTTTGCAAATGAGGGTGTCCTTGAGGAATGCTTCCAAAAATGAGACTCTGGTCAATGAGCAGGTTTTAATAAACCACTCATTCAGAAACCATTAGGAGCCTACGCCATGAGACCCCGCCCTGCCTGCTAGGACCACCCCTCGGTGGCAGGTCAGGCTGCCCAACAATTATGGCAGCCCTGAGTGATTTTGGTCCATCTGCAGGGCAGGACCCCAGGGGTGGGTGCGTCCACGGCACTTCCCAACTTAGCGGTAGATTGAGGCAGGACCAGGCCTCCTGGCAGGGAGGGGACGGAGGTGGGGTGGGTGGGGAACAAGCTCTGGGGGAGGGAGAGGGCTCTGCAGCTTCCAGCCTCCACGCTTCCCCAGGGCTAAGAGCAAATGAGGGAATAATGTTTCCGGGCAGTTAGTACCCCTTCACCGGGGGCTGGCCCAGGTCTTTCTTACACTGGTCAGAGGTCTTCACGCTCCGGCATCCATCTCTGCTCACAATCCCCTTTCCTTACTGTTTTCTGCCCGCAGACCTTCACCTGGAGAGGGAGGCCTCCGCGGGGCCTGGGGGAGGGACCTGAACCAGGAGAAGGCCAGGGCGGACGCTTCTGCCTCTGACCCTTCCGCTGTCCATGCAGCTAAGAAAACGAGAAGGCCCCCGGCCACCTGGCAGCACTGTCGGGGGGCAGTGTACAACCCTGGGTGTGGAAACGCTCTGAAAAGCATCAAGTGTCCATGGATCCGAGGATCTACACGTGGAGCTAAGTATCATGACAGAGGGCGGGCACTCCCCAAAATCATGGCGGGAGAGACAAGTCCAGGGAACACTTCTCTGGAGACCATGGGATCATGGACTTCGTGTTGTGGTGGTGGTACTGGGGATTGCTACACCCCCCGCCCTATTTTATTTTTATTTTGAAACAGGGTCTTGCCACGTTGCTGAGAGTCTTGCTAAACTGCTGAGGCTGTCCTCAATCTTCCTATCTCAGTCTCTCAAGTACTGGGATTATAGATGTACATCGCCACACCTGGCATTGATTTATTTATTTGATCACAGACTTGAATGGTCCAGTTTTTGTTTGTTCACAAGTGAATTAAGAACCCAAAACTGGGTTAAGTTGCCCTCGGCACCACCTCCCGCCCTGGGCCCTGTCCCCAATGGTCCCATGGTTCTGCCTCCCATGTGTGGTGACGCCAGCCACTTCTCCCATGTGTGTCTCAGGACGCAGCGGGTCTTGCCCTTCTCCCAGTCCCATCCCTTCCCCCACCTGACCTCACGACTTGCTCTTGGGCTCTCTGGATTCGTCTCTTCCACACGTCACACATGCAAGGACTCGTCCTGCGCAGTGTGACGTCCTAGGGTTCATCCATGCTCTGCTGCTGAGCGATGTCCTTGGCACCTGCCCCCTGGGTGGGGCGGGCCAAGCCGGGCGCTGGCTTCCTGCAGCCATGATGACATCACCGTGGCTCCGCCCTTCCACCTGCTCAGAAGGAAGCGGGGGAGAGGACACAAATGGAGACAGGAGGTCAGTCAGTGTTATGGAACCCCAGACTGTTAATGACCCAATGCGCAGGGGACAAGTTGCTGGTCAAGGACAAAGACTCTTCAGTGAGCCAGCAAGAGGGAGAAGGTGGGGCAGGCTCCTGAAGTAAATATTAACTCAGTGCAGGCTATAAGTTCCTTTTATCTCCAGGCAAGGGGGCGATGAGGGGCTCAGGTTAGGAAATGATCGGAGAACCCAGAGGCTGGTCATCTGCTGACTTGGCTCATGTTGGTGTCATCGGTCCTGAAGGGAAAAAGAGAGAGGAAGGAAGTTTAGGGTCCGTTAACATCGTGCAGCTAGTTCAGACAAGCATCCCTTATGGTGGACGAGTGCGGGCTCAGAGAAGCACAGGTGTTTTCTAGCAAAGGACAGAAGTGTGATTAAAGGCAACAGGGAGACGGTGGGGCTACGTTGGATGCTTACAGCTGAGAGCAGCAGCGGTCTCCTCCGCACGCTGACTTACCCAAGGAGGCCCCAGGACCTGGACCTGACCCAGACCTGCTCGTCTTCCTCATGGCTGCAGCGCGGCTGGACAGGGGCAGAGGCTGGTGTCTCTTCTGGTGTCTTAGAAGTGATGCAATGGGGGGCCGGGGGGTGAACAGAGGAAACACCCCCATGACACTATAATAGTGGATCCCTGGCACGTTTGTCCAAACCCACCGCAGAGTGAGGCCTCACGTGCAGGATGAACCCTGGGCAACGGGAGGTTCCTCCAGTGCAACAGATGTGCACTTGGTGTGGGATGTTGATAGTGGGCGAGGTTGCGTGCACGTGGGGTCTGGGAGGCCACAGGAAATCTCTGCACCTTCTAGTCAGCTTTGCTGTGAGCCTACAACTTCTCTAAATAAATAAAGTGTTAATTAGTGACTTAATCTCATGTGTCACTGTTCCTCCATCAACCACAGGTAGAAGGAAGAGGCACCCTACGGCTGGCTCCAGTGAAGGGGATAGCACCAAGGAACAGCAGAGGACACCGGAGGGCCACCAGGGTGGCCACCTCCACAGACAAGCTCCGCTCAGCCATATGACAGAGGGCCAGCACATGCAGACCCGAGCCCGGTAATGTTATTGTTCTGTTACTCGCTTTTTAAAGACACCTTTATTGATCATAATTTCCATACCATAAGGTTCGCCCATTTTCAGTGTGCATTCAATGAGTTTCCATACATTTACAAAATTGTGTAACCATCACAGATGATTTCAGAACACTTCCAGCCCGCCAGAAGGATCCCGAGCCCGTCGGCTGTCTCTCCACTCCCCTCCCAGCCCCTGCAAGCCACTCGTCTACTCTTTGTCTTGCTGGACTTGCCAGTTGCGGATCTCGCAGTGAACGCAATCCTGCACTGTGTGGTCTTCTGTGGCGCCTTTCCACTGAGCACAGCGTTCCAGGTTCGTCCATACAGTGGCCTGTACGGGCACTTCCTTCCTTTTTTATTGACAAATAAAAAGGTGGATGGGCTGTGGCTTGTTTTCCCTTCATCTGTCGGTGGACATTCGGTTGCTCCCTCTTCTTGGCCGCCATGGGCAATGCTGCTGTCAACATCTGTGCGCAAGTTTGCAATGGCGGCGCCCTCCATTCGCTTGGGTAGGTAACTGCTAGGTCAACTCCCCTCCTACTTTTCAAGGCACTGCCAAGCTGTTTCCCAGCAGCAGGGCATTTTTACGGCCCCACCAGCAGTGCCCAAGGGCTCCAGTTTCTCCACGTCTTCGCCAACGCCTGTTAGGGTGGATCCTGTGAGGGTACGCCCTTTTGGTGACATCAACTGTTCTTGTAAGGAGTTACTTGCGATGCGCTGTGGCTTCTCCCCAGCTCCAGGCTTTCCGCCAGATTCCTGATGCCAGAGCAGCCGAGGGCACAAGAGAACAGAGCCCAGTGCTCAGTGTGATCCTCGTTGCCCACTCCCCAACAGGCCCCCATGTCTCGGGCAGTTCCTTTACCTCTGGGCCTCAGTGTCCCCATCTATGAAGTAGGGTATTAACCGCACGTAGCTCAGTGTACTGCGCGTAGTGCAGAATCTCAAGTAATAGGCAGGAAGAGCTTCAAGAGCAGGTAGGGGCAGGACAGCCAGAGGGCTTGCTGTCCTGACACGGCAGCTGTGGCACACACGATCGGCCGGGCTGGTGCCTTGGACCTCTGGCCGCTCGGTCGCACTACGCAAGCTTTCAAGAACCTTGACCTCACTGAGGGGGCTGCTGGCTGGGACAACCACGGGAGGTGCACTGGGATCCTGCTTTCGTCTCCCACTTCTAAACAGATGAACAGCGGCCTGAAGCTCCCCCGTGTTTGGGGGCAGCAGGATGCCTCTCCATGGGCGGCCATCTCCAGTAGCGTGCCCCCGCCTGTTCCTAGCAGTCAGCTCTGAGCATCTGTGGTTCACTGTGCAGCTGCTGGACGTGAGTTTGCCTGTTTCCCCTGCAGAGCTGCTCTGGATGAACTGCCACCCGGGTTCCAGCATGGTGGCCTGCGGTTCCACCCTAACAAAATGGCAGCTGGGAAGGATGCTCGGGCCGCACAGAATGGTGAGGGTGACAGAAGACTGTCCAAACAGCACAGCGAAGACAGCATGTCAGTGTGTTTTGAGCTCCAATTCACAACTACGCAAGCTTAATGAAACACTGACATGTAGGGTATGATGAGCACCGAGTGTCTCCTGGTGACGATTTGGTTCCTGTTCAAACATTACCATTACGGTGGAAGAAATATCGCTCAATGGGAAGCAGGTGGCTAACTTCAGAGCTCAGGGAGGTGCCAGCGAGGCGAGCACGTGCTCAGAGGTGGGGAGGAGCCTGGGGGCCTGTGAGCAGTTAGGACCCCTGCCGGTAGCCCTGCCTCCTCCTGGGAGGATCATTGAAGTCCTGCCAGTGGGAAGGAGGCTGCTCTCGTGGGTCGATAGGGCGCCAGCCTCAGTGTGCCAGCCAGTGTCTTCTGGCAACCTACCAGAGGGTGGTTTAGTCAAATCAACCCTGGTAGGGCAACTGCCAAAACCCATTTGTGGGTTCGGGGAGGGAAGGGTAGGCAGCGACGCGGCATGCTCAGAGCAGTCCAGGAGCTGCAGCCTGCGTGCTCCGCTGCGCCCGCCGCTGCTTCTGGCATCTCTGCTCTTGCTGGACTTCTGTTTGCTTTTGTATTTTTAAAAAATCTCCTTTTTTGGCTCAAAATGAAATAAGCTCATTTAAAAGGATTTGAGCCACACAGAGAAATTCAGGAAATGGTGGGAGATATTTGCAACATCTAAGAGTTCTAGGCTAGGAAAGGGATTTCTCTGCATCAGCAAGAAATGGACAGCTGTCCCAGCCCAAAAGGAGCAAGAGACACACGCTGGCAGTTTAAAGAAGAAATCTGGGGACTTTTCAAGCATGCACAAATAGAAGACTGCAGAATGAAACCACAGCTACCCTTGCACCTTTAACTGGAACGGTCAGGCAAGTCAGTAATGCCAGATGTTGGAGAGGCATGGGCAACAGGAAGTGGAACGGAGCCGCGGATCTGTTGAGCAACTGGCACTATGCAGGCAGCACCGACAGGGAGCAGCCTGGTAACAAGCAAACCCCCGATCTCTGATGGGTCAGAAGAGGGTTCTGCCCCTCCCAGGGCTGAGGAGCCCAGACCTGTGGCAGCTCCGCCATCTGGGGGACGGGGAGTAGTGCACTTTCTATAAAGGCCACGTAGTAAATATGTCTGGTTTTGCAGGCCATTTGGTCTCAGTTGCAAATACTCCACTCCGGGTAGAAGCTACTGTAGCGGAGATATAAGTAATGTAGCACACTATGCTCTGATGAAGCCTAGTGACAGCCGGTTGGATTCGGCCCCTGGGCCACAGTCAGCTGACCCCAGGGGGCAAGGGAAGAGAGAGGCCAACTGAGACTCGTCACGGCCCTTCCTTCCCTGGCTGGAAATGACAAGGGTCCTCTACTCACAGCCTCCCGGACAGAACATGTCACCTGGGGCAGCCTGGCTGCCAGGGGCCCCAGACCTGGTCCTCTGCACTCCAGAGAACCGTTGACGGACACTGGTGACACCCAGCACGTCTGGCAATCATATCCTTGGATATATGTCCCCAAATAAATTCCTACTTAGATGTATATGGAGACATGCGTGATAAAAGGTAATTTTCAAAAAAAGTAAAATTATGACTCTCAGAAATATAAAAAGAAACATATGCTTGAAATTTATTCTACTCATATATCAGTGAAGGAATCAGACAGATGTTATAACTGGTTCAACAGAAAACCAAAGAACAGACATTTATGGATCGGGAATATTTGAATTAATATGCTGGGAGAGGCAGGTCTGATTCATCCCCGGGGGAGGGGATGTTAATTGGATTTCTAATGGATACGATGGAGTATTTGGGTCTATAGGAATTAATTTGTATTGCAATCAGTTACCTATGACTTACAGAGTGGTAAGATAGTTCCCAGACAAGGATGGATTAGAGTCCAATAACCTAGACAAGAAGGATCATAAAACATCGTGATAGATAAAACAACAACAAACAAACAAAAAAGAAAAACCAAGAAACAGGGGGAGGGGTGGGATCCGGAGGGAAACACAGCAGGTGTTGTGTGTGTGTGTACTCCTATCGCTCTGCACTTCAGTACAGTGTATAATTACAGTGCACCCATAAAAGTACAAAAAAGCACAAGAAACAGATAAAGAGTCCAAAGCCATTTATGCACACTAAAAGTGCAAGCACGCAATACGACAGTTCATCATGCAAGAACACACACACATACCACGCATACGCAAGAGTTGGCCAGCACGGAGAACGGTCCCTCTGTCGAGAAGGGGCTGAGAACGGAGCGCAGGGAAACAGACAAATTAACTCGCAGCCAGGCAGGACTTCACTGCCCAACTACAGCGAGGAACTGAGACTCCGCGCCAGCACTCCCTCCGCCCCATCAACACCACAAACAAAATGCTCCAGGAGAATGCGGAAGGGCTCCAACTCCTCTCCCCAGGAGAACCATCATCACCTTTATCCTGTTCTCAAATAGAAAGATACGTGTACTTTCACAAGGTGGATCTTTCGATGGATGCTATCTTAAATTATATTTAATTTGCTTTAATGTTAGTTTTTAGCATAAGTAAATAGAAGTAAAACTAGCCAATTTTCTAAACCTGAAATATTTCTGCATCAAAACAGTTGGTGTCTTTGATTTAAAAATCCCCTGAATAAAGTTGGTCCTGAGCCAGATGTGGTGGCACACACCTGTAATCCCAGTACTTAGGAAGCTGAGACAGGAAGATCACAGGTTTGAAGCCAACCTCAGCAACTTAGTGAGGTCCTTAGCAACTTAGCTAGACCATTTGCAAAATAAATAAAACAGGCCTGGGGGTGTAGCTCGGAGGTAGAATGCCCCTGGGTTCAATCCCCAGTACCATCAATGAATAAGTTGGTCCTGCATATTGAAAGATTGCAACACACACACACACACACACACACACACACACAC
>PVJS01045453.1:0-16203 GCA_004027185.1 Glis glis
CCAGGGGCATTCTACCTCCAAGCTACACCCCCAGCCCTATTTTTTATTCTTTATTTTGAAACCGGGTCTTGCTAAGTTGCGGAGGGCCTCACTAAGTAGCTGAGGCTGGCCGTGAACCCAAATCCTCCGGTCTCCACCTCCCAAGTACTGGGATTACAAGCGTGCACCACCACGCCCGGCTCAAAGTGATTTCTTACATATGTGTGACTTAAAGTGACCAGAATATTACTGAAGGAATGTATGACTATAATGTGATTTATAACTGAGGAAAAAAATTTAAAGAAGGGAAATGGTCTGCCTGGCTCCTATAAAAGGGAGACTCAAAACTAGGCATTAGTTGTATTTATATAACATTGGCAAGCAATGTGCACCCTAGCCAGTGGATAGGAGTTCTCCCTGGCATGTGTAACCTTATTGCTATGTTATATCTGGATACCAAAGCCAATAAAACAATATTGTCCATTTTCTTTTTTCTAATTGCTTGCCTACCAATCATCTCATTTGAATTTGACTTTAGATAATCTGTTCATCAGCCAGTGAGAGTATTTAGATCCACTTGGCAGTGTATTTTCCATAACAAAGTAATGTATTATAATCAAGTTTATATTTCAGTCTCTCACTTTTTTTTTATTCATTTATTTTGAGGTGCTGGGGATTGAACCCAGGCCTTTTTGCATGCTGTGCAAGCACTCTACCACTTAGCTGTATCCACAGGCCCTATACTTCTTTTCATAGCCTTTTCTGAATTAGGTTGGCCTGTGTCCAATGCTTAAACATATCAGTGTATACATACCCTGTGTTTGGAGCTACAAGGCTGAGAGGATCAGACCATTGACCGTGGTGAAACAGAAAGGGGTCAGCCTGTCTTGTTATAGAACATCTCTTTGGCTCATCGCTCTAACAAAAATACAGGTTTGGGGTCAGAAGTGTTTCAGATTTCAGATTTTTTCAGATTTAGGAACAGTTGTATATATATATATGTATGTATATAAAATGAGATATCTTGGAGATGGGGCCTTGACTCTATACACATAGCCTGGAGGCGATTATATATATAGTATTTTTAGTGTACTTGAGTATTTACTGCAACCCATTATTTGGGGTCAGGTGTGGAAGTTTCCATTTGTAGCATCATGTTGACACTCAGAACATTTCAGAATTTGAAGAACTTTGGATTTCAGATTTTGAAATTAGGGATGTTCAACCTATATATCTTTCTGAGTACAGTAGTTGAAATTTTAATGTTTTCATTTAGTGATGAAATATGCAATAGTAGACATAGATTAAATATGACAATTTAATTTTTTCCTTTTTTTAAAGGTTGATGTGTAATATACATGAGGTAAAATGCACAGTGTACACTTGAGTGAATTTAAACACTTTTGTTTTGCAGTGTTGAGGATCAAACCCAGGATCTCATGCATGCTAGGCAAGTGCTCTATTACTGAGCTACATCCCCAGCCCAAATTTAAGTACTTTTTAAAAGTAACATGTTGAGCTGGGTGTGGTGGCACACACTTGTAATCCCAGTACTTGGGAGGCTGAGACAAGAGGATCTGGGTTTGTGGCCAGCCTCAGCTACTTAGTGAGGCCCTCTGCAACTTAGTGAGACCCTGTTTCAAAATAAAGGATAAAATATAGGGCTGGGGGTGGAGCTCGGAGGTAGAATGCCCCTGGGTTTAATCCTTGGTTCCACCAAAAAAAAAAATTAATAATAATAATGTGTAAGTGTTAATGGAATAAAAGGCTTCTACCTAAAAGAACAATTTTTAGCAAGGTACAGTTCATATTTAATTTTATATAGAAAACTAACCTGATTCATAAAATAATAGACATTCTTTATAGTAATTTTAATTTGACAGTTTCATTATTGTATCTTAAAAGTATATATTTGTGTATCACTTCTTTATATATCTAAAACATGGTTTAAGATTCCATGAATCAGATATTTAGTGAAATAAATATATTTGGTCCATGAGTTTTGCAGCCATTTTTATAATGAATGACATGAAAACTTGTTTTAGTGGTTCAGAAACACCTAACAATAATGGGTGTCAGGATTTCTCAGAGGAGAAAGCTCTTTAGTTACTGTGTTAATGAGAAAATTTTAGTTTCACTGTGTATGTTATTCTTGTGTAATACAGTTTTTCTTTATAATTGTGTGGCTTCTTAGGGTACAAAATGGTGAGACGAATTATTATTTTCTTCATTTTTCAGGCATTAAGCTGTTTTTCCCATTTTAGCAGATATTAAGCTATTAATATTAAATACTTGAAGTGTGTACTTTTTTTAAAAAAAGCTTTAGTTTATAAGTGAAACTGAAATGTTTATTAAAACAGTTACATTCTTTTTTGTAAATTATCTGTTCATATCCTTTTTAGGTCTATACATTTTTTTGATATTATTAATGTTATCATTTCACAGGCAGTAGGTTATAGTTGTATGCCCAATAATAAAGATGAAGATGGGCTAGTGGTTTTAGTTTTCAACAAAAAGGAAACCGATATTCGAAGTCAGCAACAGCAGTTGGTAGAATCACTGCATAAAGTGTTGGGAGGAAACCAGACCCTTACTGTAAATGTAGAGGGTATAAAAACATTGCCAGATGATCAGTAAGTATATATTAAATATACTTTTTATTTCTATGTGCACTGGTCCAAAGACAGTGATCAGCAATGTTTTTCTGTAGCTGAAGCAATAATTAAATCTCAGAGCAGAATGTTGTTTCTCAGCTGGTGATTATTCCGTATTTGTGGAAGTGTTTTATTTAAAGTTTTTTTATTTTGGATTTCTTACTTATATGCTAATAATTTCATAGATTTTTCATTCAGGACCAGGAGGAAACATTTATCTTGGCTGTGTGCAAATTGAATGCCACAAAGATGTTACTGAAAAGTTTTTGTTGGTGGTGGTTTTTTGGGTTTTTTTGGTGGTACTGGGGATTGAACCCAGGGGCACTCTACCTCTGAGCTATACCCCCAGCCCTATTTTTTATTCTTTGTTTTGAAGCAGGGTCTCACTAATCATGAACCTGCAATCCTCCTGTCTCAGCCTCTCGATTTCTGGGATTGCAGGTGTGCTCCATGACGCCTGGCTGAAAAGTTTTATTAATTGATTATCATTTGTGTTCATTCATATATAAATATGACTGCTTTACTTCCCTTGTCCTATGTATAACTTTTATTCTTAGTGGCAAGACATTTACTTTAGGGTATCTAAAGTTAGATATTATTTCTCTGGTGTTAATGCAGAGAAGTGACCCATAAGTTTTAGCAGAATCTCCAAAGTACTTTTTGATTCTGGAAGAAATAACATTTATATAGGGCTTTGCAGTTGAGCAAACCTTTTTTTTTTTCCGGTAATGGGGATTGAATCCAGGGGCATTCTACCCCCGAGCTATACCCCCAGCCCTATTTTTTATTCTTTATTTTGGAACAGGGTCTCACTAAGTTGCGGAGGCCTCACTAAGTAGCTGAGGCTGGCCATGAACCTGGATCCTCTGGTCTCGGCCTCCCAAGTACTGGGATTACAAGCGTGCACCACCACGCCCGGCTGAGTAAACCTTTTTATAAATTTTTTCGTATTTACCTGCTTTGTTTTAACTTTTGTTATTTAAGTTGATTTACAAGTGACCATAATATAATAGAGTTTTATTTCTCAAGATTTAAGAAAAAATTTTAATGCCCTTGTAAAAATCACTTCTGAATTCAGCTAGCACCCTTCTAAAATCATATGCTGTGTTGATATTTGTGGCTATGAGTAATGTACTCAGTATTTTGTAAATTACTTATTTTCCTCCAGGACAGAAGTTGTCATTTATGTTGTTGAACGTTCTCCAAATGGTACCTCAAGGAGAGTTCCAGCTACAACACTATATGCCCATTTCGAACAAGCCAATATAAAAACACAATTACAGCAACTTGGTGTAACACTTTCTATGACTAGAACTGAACTTTCTCCTGCACAGATTAAACAGCTTTTACAGAATCCTCCTGCTGGTATGGTTCTAGAGTCATATAGACTTGAAAAAAATAAAGATTTTCCCTTTTGGGAGGTATTGGTTGGTTATTAATGTTAATAAAACCAGTGTGAGCCTATCACATGTCCACTTGTTTATGATGTATGTTTTGAATATTTGTATTATATTCATTCGTGTAATTTTTTATTATATAGTTAATATGTTTGTTAAAAAATATGGGGAAATAATGAACTAAAGAATGATCCATCTACCTGTAGGTAATTCATTTGTAACTAGTTTCTTTGTTTAACTGAGTATTCAAGTAAAACCTGAATGTGTTCTCATTGTATAAGATTCTAGATGGCCTACCTAGGTCAACTATGTGATACTTTATCTTCCTTCCCTGGAAGTAACTATTAATAATTTATTGTATTCAGTTAATCCTTTGTGTGGTTTTAAATGTATGCATGTATGCATGTAGTTCCTTTTAAAAAGAATCCTGCACTGTACATTCACTGCAGCTTGCCTCCTTTTCACTTACAGTATTCGTTAGTACTTCTTTTTTTGGGGGGGAGGGAACTGAGGACTGAACCCAGAGGCATTCTACCTCTGAGCTACACCCCCAGCCCTATTTCATTTTTTTATTTTGAAAAAGGGCCTCACTAAGTTGCTGAGGCTAGCCATGAACCTATGATTTTCCAGTCTCAGCCTCCCAAATACTGGGATTACAGGTGTGCACCACCATGCCTACCTTTGTTAGTACTTTTCATGTCAGGACATGAAAATAAATTTTATTCTATTTAAACACTGCATAAAATTCCATGGATATTCATACATTACTTAATCTCTGTTTCTGTTTTCACATTTATAAACTATATAACAATTTATTTCCTTGTAGATATGTCTTAGAAAACATGGGTATATACTTTTTTAGAATGAATGTCTAGGTGATAAAATTTGAGTCAATATTATATATGTTAGATATGTTCATTTGATATTACCAAATTGCCCTCCAAAGAAAGCTCTACCATTTATATACATAACAGCAATGTTATTTTTCTCATTTTTTGCCAGATAGCAAAAAATTAATTTAAAAATTAACTTATTTTAATAATATTCATTTCCCTGATTGCTAGCAGAATTGAACATATTTTCATATGTTTATTAGCTACATTTTTATATTTTTTGTGAATTACCTATTATGTCCTTAGCCCATTTTCTGTTTGATTCTATGTCTTCCTTTTTGATTTATAGGAACTCTTTTTATATTCTGGAGATTAATCTATTATTCTATAGGTTATAGATATTTCCTTTCAATCTGTATACAAAAAATTTATTTTTACAATGATATTTGGCCTTCATTTTTCATTATGGCTTCTGAGCTTTGGGTCTTCAGAGAAAGCCTTTCCCATACAAATATTATAAACATGGAAAATAGTTTGTTATAGAAAAAATATTTTTCCTTTGTGGCAGGTGTTGATCCTATTATTTGGGAGCAAGCCAAGGTGGATAACCCTGATTCTGAAAAGTAAGTATATCGTTTTATATACAAACTAATATTTACCACTAGGGAAGCAAACAAACATGAGCTGAGCCATTAATTGTAATTCTTACATTTGAGGAGAATTTATTCATTTTCATTGCTTTTTTTTTTTTTAAGTACTGGGTATTGAACTCGGGGACATTCTACCTCTGAGCTACATCCCCAGCCTCATTTTATTTTATTTTATTTATTTATTTTTCGGTACCGGGGATTGAAGGCAGGGGTGTTCTACCTCCGCGCTACACCCCCGGCCCTATTTTTTTTTTATGCTTTATTTTTGAAACCGGGTACCACGAAGTTGCGGAGGGCCTCACTAGGTAGAGAGAGAGAGAGAGAGAGAGAGAGCGAGCGAGCTGAGGCTGGCCACGAACCCAGATCCTCCGGTCTCCGCCTCCCAAAATACTGGGATTACAAGCGTGCGCCACCATGCCCGGCTTATTTTTTATTTTGAAACAGGGTCTCACTAGGTTGCGGAAGGCCTCACTAAGTTGCCCAGGCTGGCCGCAAACCTATGATCCTCCTGTCTCAGCCTCCCAGGTACTGGGATTAAAAGCGTGAGCCACCACACCTGACTTTTTCATTGCTTTTTAAAAAAATATCTAGACTATAGTGTGGTAAAAACTAGCTAGGGATGGAGAAATCTTAGTGCTGTCCCCTAGACATTTGCATTTAAATAATGCAAGGGTTTTTTGTTTTGTTTTTGTGTGTGTATGCTGGGGATTAAACCCAGGGGCATTCTACCTCTGAGCTACACCCCCAGCCCTATTTTTTATTCTTTATTTTGAAATAGGGTCTCACTAAGTTGTGGAGGGCCTCACTAAGTAGCTGAGGCTGGCCGCGATTCCGGATCCTCTTGTCTCAGTCTCCCAAGTACTGGGATTACAAGTGTGCGCCACCACATCCGGCTGTAATACAAGGTTTTGACTGAACTATATTTCTTCATTTGTAAAATAGGGAGGTTCATTTCCTAACACTTGATTTCATAGTCACAGGTCTAGAAATTTGATGTGCAATTATGTAAATAATATAAAAATCTTAACTTCTTATATTTTGTAGTGGTAGGCTTAATATCTGAAAATTGACAATTTGCATTTCTTCAGGTTAATTCCTGTACCAATGGTGGGTTTCAAAGAACTTCTCCGAAGACTGAAGGTTCAAGAGCAGATGACTAAGCAGCATCAGACCAGATTAGATGTAAGCAACTAGTGTTTCATTCTTTGGCCCTGGAAGTAGGAAGAGGAATTATAGACATTTAATTCTCTTTGCCATGTGTGCTGTTTTCTCTTACAGGGAACCAGTACACTACAAATTAACAATTATAGTTTTATTTTTATTTATTTTTTGATACTGTGGATTGAACCCAGGGGCATTCTACCTCTGAGCTGCACCCCCAGCCCTATTTTTTTATTCTTTAGTTTGAAACAAGGTCTCACTAGATTGATGAGAGCCTCACTACTTGCTGAGGCTGTCCTTGAACCTGAGATCCTCCTGTCTCAGCCTCACAAGTACTGGGATTATAAGCATGCGCCACCACACCTGGCTACAATTATAGTTTTATATGACTGCCTTCTTTATGTCCCCAAAATATAATTCAATTTGACATATAAATTTAATTTGACATATTTTAATAATGAATTTAGATTTGTAGGCCAGTTCTAGACAATGATTACAAATTATTTTCTTTATTAGGTGTTTTTATTTATGGGGCCTTATGAAAATGAAGGCTACAATTATGATTATTTTGTTGTCATATAATTGTCTAACCGGGCATGGTGGTGCATGTTTGTAATCCCAGTACTTGGGAGACTGAGACCGGAGGATCCTGGTTCGTGGCTTGCCTCAGCTACTTAGTGAGGCCCTCCGCAACTTAGTGAGACCCTGTTTCAAAATAAAGAATAAAAAATAGGGCTGGGGGTGTAGCTCGGAGGTAGAATGCCCCTGGGTTCAACCCCCAGTACTGCAAAAAAATAATAATAATTGTCTTGGTATATCATCATATGGTGGATCGACTTAATGTTTTATTTCATAAAGTAGACTTTTTTTAATAATCAAATACTTCAGGGTTTTGGTGTGTTTGTGTGTGTGTGTGTGTGTGTGTGTGTGTGTGTGTGTGTGGTACTGGGACTACCATTTAGCTATACCCCCAGCCCTTTAAAAACTTTTTTTTTAGCCAGGTGTGGTGGTGCATGCTTGTAATCCCGGTACTTGGGAGGCTGAGACCGGAGGATCCGGGTTCGCAGCCAGCCTCAGCTACTTAGTGAGACATCTGCAACTTAGTGAGACCCTATTTCAAAATAAAGAATAAAAAATAGGGCTGGGGGTGTAGCTCAGAAGTAGAATGCCCTTGGGTTCAATCCCCAGTTCCACACAAAAAAACTTAAAAATTTTTTTTTAGTTTTGAAACAGGGTCTTGCTAAATTACTGCGCACTGGCTTCAAACCTACAATCCTCCAGTCTCAGCCTCTGAAGTACTAGAATTATAGGCATGTGCCACTGTGCCTGGCTAAATACTTCAAAGTTTTTAAAAATCACTTCCAGAGCTGGGCGTGGTGGTGCATGCTTGTAATCCCAATACTTGGGAGGCTGAGACAGGAGGATCTTAGGTTTGTGGCCAGCCTCAGCACTTAGTGAGGCCTCCGCAACTTAGTGAGACCCTGTTTCAAAAAAATAAAGAATTAAAAATAGGGCTGGGGATGTAGCTCAGAGGTAGAATGCCCCTGGGTTCAATCCTCAGTACCACAAAAAAAAAAAAAAATCACTTCCAAGCTGGGCATGGTGGTACATGCCTACAGTCCCAGTACTTGGGAGGCTGACAGGAGGATTGCAGATTTGATACCAGCCTCAGCAATTTAGTGAGACTCAGCAACCTAGCAAGACCTTGTTTCAAAATAAAATATAAAATATGGCTGAGGGCATTCAGAGTTAGAATGCCCCTGGGTTCAATGCCCCCCAAAAAAATCCACAAAAAGAAAAAAAGTCACTTCCATATTCTCTTACATTGATTCTGATTTCATTCAGATTCTGAGTAATAAAATGCTTACTGTTTTATGAAGTAACTCATTTCATTGTGAACCAGCTCTATTTATACAACTTCTCTTTCTTAAACTGATCCAGAGTCAGATACAGTGGCCCATGCCTATAATCCCAATACTTGGAAAGCTGAGACAGGAGGATCACAAGTGTGAGACCAGCCTTGGAAACTTAGTGAGACCCTGTTTAAAAAATAAAAAGGGCTGAGGGTGCACCTCATTGGTAGAACACCCTTGGGTTCAATCCCCAATACTACCAAAAAAAAAAAAAAAATCCAGTATCTCCCTTGTTAGGGTGTATAACCATTTTCTCTTGCATTGCTTTGTGGGTAGTCATAGTGCTTCCTGTGTACTTCCTACAAGTATTTGAATGTCATAATCATTTTTCCTTTTTAATACATCTCTGGCTAAAAGTTCTAGCATGGTCTCTGATGTGACTTAATTTCTAGACCCTTTTCTGTGATAGGCTGGACACAATGAATTTATCAGCATCACTTTTCAAATGAGTTGTCTGCAGTATTGTGATTGGGGTGTGACCAAAGTTCTTCAGAGTTCTTCAGTTCAAAGTAAAACTAAAGATTAAGCAGTCTCTTTATCAGTCTCACCAGGTGTTTGTCAATTTTATTGATCTTTTCAAATAAGCTTTTTTATCTCTTTTTTTTTTTTTTTTTTTTTTGCGGTACCAGGGATTGAACCCAGGGGCGTTTTACCTCCAAGGTATACCCCCGGCCCTATTTTTTGTCCTTTATTTTGAAACCGGGTCTCACGAAGTTGCGGAGGGCCTCACTAAGTAGCTGAGGCTGGCTGCGAACCCAGATCCTCTGGTCTCTGCCTCCCAAGTACTGGGATTACAAGCGTGCGCCACCACGCCCGGCTTCAATTTCATTAATTTCTGGTCTTATTTCCTTTAAATCTGCTTGCTTTGGTTTTATTTTCCTTTTTCTATTTTCTTAAGGTAGCAGCTTAGATTATGATTTAAGATCCTTTTCTTTTTTTTTTTGGCAGAACTGAGGATTGAACCCAGGGGCATTCTACCTCTGAGCTATACCCCCAGTCCTATTTTTTATTCTTTATTTTGAAACAGGGTCTCACTAGATTGCGCAGGGCCTCACTAAGTAGCTGAGGCTGGCCGCGAACCCAGATCCTCCGGCTCAGCCTCCCAGGTACTGGGATTACAAGCGCGTACCACCACGCCCAGCATTGAGACCCTTTTCTAATATAAGTAATACGCTATCGATTCCCCTCTAAGCCCTATTTTTATTTTATTTTACTTTATTTTATTTTATTGTGAGAGTGGCACTCTACCACTGAGCTACATCCCCAGCCATTGTTATTTTTTTATTTTGAGATATGGTCACACTAAGTTGCCCAGGCTTGCCTCAAACTTGCAACCCTCCTGCCTCAGCCTTCTGAGTAGCTGGGATTACAGGTGTATGCTACATGCCCAGTTCCTTCATGTATTTTGAAGCTCTGTTATTAGATACATACTTATCTAGAACTGTCTTTTGTGGTAAATTTTTTTACTATTATACATGTCCCTCTATTTTTTATATACTTTTATATACTTTTTATATACTTTTGTGCATTATAGTCTGACATCATAATGTAGTTCATATTGATAGTGACACACATCTACAGAGCACTTGGTGGGCTTTCCCCCAGCTCCCTCCCCGTTCTCCCCCTTCCCCATATAGGGTATTGAGATTGGCATTGGTATTCTCACATATGTACATAATGTCAATAGAAGTGATTCCTTCATTGATCCTCCCTCTCCATCCCCCTCCTTACCCTAGACCACCTTTCTGGCTCCACTGGAGTTTCTCCTCCATTATCTGAAGTCCCTCTAGTACCCCAATTACTCCCTAGCTTCCACATATGAGAGAAAACATATGGCCCTTCACTTTCTATGACTGGCTAATCTCACTTAACATGATGTTCTCCAGGTCCATCTATTTTCCTGCAAATGACATTATTTTGTTCTTCTTGATTGCTTAGTAGAATTCTATTGTGTGAATATCACATAATTTTGTAATCCATTCATCTGTTGATGGACACCTAGGTTGGTTCCATAATTTGGCTATTGTGAATTATGCTGCTATAAACATGGATAGTTGCATATATTACTATGATTTTCTGATTTCAGTCCCTTTGGAAAGATTCCCCAGGAGAGGTATAGCTGTATTCCTTTCTTTTTTTTTTTTTTTTTTTTTTTTTTTTTTGCAGTACTAGGGATTGAACCTAGGGGCATTCTACCTTTGGGCTACACCCCCGGCCCTATTTTTTTATTCTTTATTTTGAAACAGGGTCTCACTAAGTAGCTGAGGCTGGCTGCGAACCAGATCCTCTGGTCTCTGCCTCCCAAGTACTGGGATTACAAGCGTGCGCCACCACTCCCGGCTTGGATTCTTTCTTATAAACTGGTTTATTGAGGTATAATTCATATATCATACAATTGACCCATTTAAAATTTATGAGCCAGTGGTTTTTAGTTTATTCAGAGTTGTGCATCCATCACCAGTTAATTTTAGAATATTTTCATCACCAAAAAACCCTTCATAACCATTAGTAGTTATTCATTTCTCTCCCTCCTTTTATCTATCTACCCACCCCAACTGCCAAGTCCCAGGTAATCACTTATCTACTTTCTGTCTCTGTATATTTTCCTATTCTGGACTTTTAAAATATTCCTAACTGTAATTATATATCCTTTGATCAACCCCTTTTCATCCTCTCCCCAACCACCAAGCCTCTTTTGTAACCATTTTACTTTACATGTATGAAATCAACTTTTTTGTGTGTGTGGTACTGGGGATTGAACTCAGGGGCACTCTACCACTGAGCTATACCTCCAGCCCTTTTTATTTTTTGAGACAGGGTCTTGCTAAGTTGCCCAGGCTGGCCTCGAACCTGCAATCATCCCTTTTCAGCCTCCCAAGTAACTGGTATTATAGGCATGTGCCACAGCTCCCAGCAGAAAGTTTTTCTTTAAATTTATAGCAGAATCCAACATAACACTTCATTCATAGTTATCAAAAGATGTTATGGCAGAGAATACAGATGTTTAAATACTAGTCACCATCATTCAGTCACAACAAATAGCTTTTTACCAGATTTTTATTGGGGGGTACTAGGGATGGAACCCAGGGGCATTCTACTTCTGAGCTACACTCCTAGCCCTTTTTATTTTTTATTTTGAAACAAGGTCATGCTAAATTGCTGAGGGTCTTGCTAAGTTACTGAGGCTGGCCTCCAACCTGAGATCCTCCTGTCTTAGCCTCCCAAGTACTGGGATTACAGGCATGCGCCACCACACCCATCATTACAAGATTTCTTATTTCTACCTGTGACCAAGGTGCTCTTCCTTGTGGCTTTTGCTTTTAGCTCCTTCAACTTTCTCTGCTTCATTCTGTTTCTGTTTAAAGGCCTTATCTTCCTCATCCATCTCCTTGACTGCCTTCTTAGGCTGTTTGAGGGGCTTCTTTTTGCCACCTTCTTGTCCTGGCATGGCACCTGCTGCCCCTTCCCCAGACCCTGCTCCTTACTCTTTTGTCTTTTTGATAATAGCAGTTCTAAAAGATGTAATATCTCAGTGTGATTTAATGTATTTAATTTACATTTTCCTGACGATTACTTATGTTAAGATTTTTCATATACCTGTTGGCCATTTGTATGTTGTCTTTTGAAAAATGTCTTTTATCTATTTTTCTGATTTTTTATTCTTTTATTATTTTATCAGTGCATTGCATTTATACATCTTAATGAGGTTCAATGTGATAAAAATATACACATACACAGCTCTTGGTATATTTCTTTCCACATCCCACCCTGGTCTACCCTCCTCCTCTTCCACACATGTCAGTGAAGTTGATTATAATACCTTCACATATAATGCCATAATATTATTTGAACTGTTTTACTTCCTCAATCCTCCCTCTTCCCCTCAACTCCCTCTCCCCATCCCGTTCCACTACTCTACAAGTCTCTCTCCATGTTCTTTAGTCCTGTTTTCTTTTCTCTTTCTAGCTTCCACATATGAGAAAAAACACACAACCCTTGACTTTCTGGGACTGGATGATCTCACTAAGCATAATATTCTCTAGTCTCATCCATTTTCCTGCAAATGACATAATTTTGTTATACTTTATGACTGAGTAGAATTCCATTGTGTGTATACATCACATTTTCTATATCCATTCTTCTATTGATGAACACCTAGGTTGGTTCCATAATTTGGCTATTGTGAACTGTGCTGCTTACATGGGTATGCATCTATCACTAGAGTACTCTAATTTTTTAATTCTTTTGGAAAGATTCTGAGAAATCTATAGCTGGGTCATATGGTAGTTCCATTCCTAGTTTTTGGAGGAACCTCCAAACTCATCTCCATAATAGTTGTACTAACTTACAGTTCCACCAGTGGTGTATAAGAGTTCCTATTTCCCCACATCCTCACCAGCATTTGTTATTTGGATTCTTGATGATTGCCATTCTAATAGGTGTTAGATGGAATCTCAGGGTAGTTTTGATTTGCATCTCCCTGATTGCTAATGATGTTGAACATGTTGTCATATAGTTATTGGCCATTTGTATTTCTTCTTTTGAGAAGTGTCTATTCAGTTCAATTGCCTGTTTTTAAGTACAGCTGTTTTGTTTTAGTGCTTAAGTTTTTTGAGTTCTTTATATATTCTAGATATATTAGTCCTCCATCAGAGGAGTAGCTGGCAAAGATTTTCTCCCATTCTGTAGGTTTTCTCTTTGGACTCTTGACTTTGCTGCACAGAAGCTTTTTAGTTTGATGCCATACCATTTATTGATTCTTAGCTTTATTTCCTGAGCTTTGGGGGTTACTGAGAAAGTCTCTATTAATGTCTCTTTGTTAGTTAATCCTGTTTTCATCTAGTAATTGCAAAGTTTCTGCTCTAATTTCTAGGTCTTTGATCCATCTTGAGTGACTTTTGTGTAGGGGGTGAGGGAAGTGATTTCATTCTTATGTATATGGATGTCCAGTTTTCCCTGTACCATTTGTTAAAAAAAGCTGTCTTTCCTCCAGCATATGTTTTTGGCTCCTTTGTCAAAAATAAACTGGCTGTGTGAGGATTTGTCTCTATCTTCTAGTCTATTCCATTGATCTGTGTGTCTGTTTTTTGTGCCATTACCATGCTCTTTTTATTACTATAGCTCTGTAGCATAATTTGAAATCTGGTATTGTGATGCCTCCAGCATGATTCTTATTGCTTAGAATTGCTTTGTGTATTCTGGATCTTTTGTTCTTCCACATGGATCTTAGGACAGTTTTTTCTAGCTCTGTGAATAATGTCATGGGGATATTGATAGGGATTGCATTGAATCTGTAGATCACATCAGGTAGTATGACCATTTTGACAATATTTATTCTGCCTACCAAAGAACATGGGAGGTCTTTCCATCTTCTAAGGTCTTTTTCAATTTCTTTTTTCATTGTTCTATAATTTTCATTGTAGAAGTCTTTTACTTCCTTGATTAGATTAATTCCTAAATTTGGGAGGTTTTTTTTGTGTGTGTGTGGTACTGGAGATTGAACCCAGGGGCGGTCTACCTCTGAGCTATGCCCCCTGCCCTATTTTATTCTTTATTTTGAAACAGGGTCTTGCTAGGTTGTGGAATGCCTCACAAGTTGCTGAGGCTGGTTGTGAACCTGCGATTCTCCTGTCTCAGCCTCCCAAGTACTGGGATTACAAGCGTGCGCCACCACACCTGGCTTTGGGAGGGTATTTTTTTGTGTGTGTGTTTTGTTTTTGTTTTTATGCTGCTGTGAATAGGATTGTTTTCAGGATTTCTTTTTCAGTGATTCATGGTTGGTGTATAGAAAAGTATTGATTTTTGTAAATTGATTTTATTGTGTAATTCTGCTGCGTTTATCTTTTCTAGATGATGTCTTCTGGTTGAGTGTTTATCATATATTGCCCTTTATAATCAATGTTGAGGGACTTACCTCATTTCTTCAGTGTTTTTTTGCTCTTATAGCTTTGTAGTGTAGCTTAGTATCTAGTGGGTCTAATTTCCAATCTTTGTGCTTCTTGGATTTTTCTTAGCTCTTTGTGAGCCTTTATTCTTCCATAAAGATTTTGGAATCAGTTTTTCAAAATGCCAGACTTTTCATTGAAATTGCATTAAATGTAAAGACAAGGGGAGAATTGAATCTTAAGTCATTCTATCCCTTTGGTCAATTCTGAGATTGGCTATCTAATTTTGTCCCTTCCTAATGGCCTAGCATCTATTTCTTTAAAAGGTGATGTGCTGTGGTGGACATGTTAAAATATTTGTTGTACAATCTTCTTAACCTCTTTCCTATGATATTTCAATCTAAGCCAATGACATAGAAAGATTGATTTTAATAGGGACAATTATGGGATTATATCTGATTGACATTCCTTAGATTTTTAACCTGGTTTGTTAAGATTAATACTTCATAAGGCAGAACAGTGTGATATTAGGCCAGGCAAAGAGCCAAAGAAGCCATAGGCATAAAAATGTATTTGTTTGTAAAAATAATATAATCCTTCTCCTCTCCACTCTGATTACTCCCTCCAGGTATTTAGTAACTGTTATATTGCATTATACCATACTTTCTGGCAGTAGATTCAGTTTCTCTCTCTCTCTCTCTCTCACACACACACACACACACACACACACACCCTCACCCTGCCTGTGCTGCCGCATGTCATCTTTTAAATCTTAGCTTTTTTTTTTTTGCATTCAGGCCTGGTTGTTGGTTCTATTCCATAATAATAATACTTAAAATTCCTTATTTCTGAAGTATATGTTTTATCTTTACTATACATTGCCTCATCATTAAATATACTGGAGCGCTAAAGAAATCTCTGAAATGATATTTTTTAATTTTTAGACATATAGAAAGGATGAATCATACTGAATTAAAGGGAATGGGTTTATATTTTGAGAGATTAATATCAAGTTTATCTCAGACTTCACATATAAGTCTACCTGATAAATAGTTCCAATACCCAGACTTGATTTACCTAAAAAACATTTTTTTCAACAGATCATATCTGAAGATATTAGTGAGCTACAAAAGAATCAAACTACAACTATGGCCAAAATTGCACAATACAAGAGGAAACTTATGGATCTTTCCCATAGAACCTTACAGGTATTAAGTTGGATTTTTTCAACATTTATAAGATGAGATGTGTGAAATACGTGCTAAGTACAGGCTTTTGTAGTAAAAAAAAAAAAAAACAAACTCAGAAGTAATAGTCTGAAACTGAAAATACCAAACTTTCTTAGTGAAACCTGTTAGTTGGAGGAGGAATAGAGGTCTTACAGGGCTGAGTGAGGAGAGTAAAACTATTCAGAAGTTCACATCTTAGAGGGTGAGGGAAGACAGTAAAGAAGTAAAGCATCTTGATGCAAGAAAAGTATGTATGAGATCACTAATACCTGGTTTTCATAAGTAAGAAACATTTTTGCTTTTGAACCCCACAAAAGGAAGTATAACAGTTATTGAAAAACTTAACAGAACTTCCAAATTAACAAGAGGAAATAAAAGAATAAATAGCAACAAAAACTGCAATTAGAAGCTATCATGAAGCCGGGCGTGGTGGCGCACGCTTGTAATCCCAGTACTTTGGGAGGCGGAGACCGGAGGATCCGGGTTCGCGGCCAGCCTCAGC
>PVJS01045454.1:0-16231 GCA_004027185.1 Glis glis
GAGGCCCTCCGCAACTTCATGAGACCTGGTTTCAAAATAAAGTATAAAAAAAAAATAGGGCCGGGGGTGTAGCACAGAGGTAGAACGCCCCTGGGTTCAATCCCCCGTACCGCAAAAAAAAAAAAAATAGCTGCCAGACACAAAAGGTGACAACAGTCACAGAGGAGGAATAAGGACATCTTAGAATCCAGAACAAAAATTAGTGGTGCCTTGGAACCTCCAATGAGAGAAAACAAAAGTTATATGAAGATCATAGTCCAAATTATTGACATTAAGCTTATTGTACTGTTTGAATTCTAGAATATTCCATTTCAAAGAGACACAGAAGATATCTAACCTGATTCAATTTTGAAAGTATTTTTTGTTATCTAACAGGATGACATTAGGCCTTCATGTCAATAGTAAAAAGCTACTTATGACCAGCTTAGATTGTTTACTATACAAAAGTCTTCCTTATCTCAACCCATGTCTTCTTTCTGGTCCTAATTTTACGGCTGGCAATCACATAAAACAATCTAATTCTTCTAGCTCAGGATGGCCCATCAAACATTTGAAGACATTTATCTTGTTTTCTTATTCCCGCTGTGGAAGTACCAGTTTCCTTGAGTGTCACTTATTTCTACTGATGTCATATGACCTGTGCATATATGTTTCAACAGGAGAGTGGCATGGTTAATGGAAAATAACCATGTTCATGTCATCCTAATGTCCCTCCTTGAGTCTTGTTTGAGTTTTCTAGTTGCCAGTTTTCTATTCTGGGTCCAGAACACACTCCATAAGCTAAGTCAGTCCTGTTGTGGAACAATCAGTTCAGATCCAAAATATAGAAACAAGACTGCCATTCATAAGAACTACCCTGCAAGCAGGAAGGTTCACTGGAGGAAGGGCCCACAGCACCCCTGCTCCATGACATCAATAGGACAAGCTTCAGTTGACACATGAGTTCAATCTAAGCCCCTCCAAGAGTTGCCTCGTGGTAATCAGAGTAAGAGATGACCTGACATTCATGTAAGAAAAATGAGATCTTATGACATTCAATAGGGAAGGAAAAGGTAGATTGTGTGTTTGAAAGTAAACAAACTACACAAAGGCTATATGAAAGGGGCACTTCTTTCTTTGAAAGAAGACTCAGGATTGTCCAAGAAGATGTCTAGGATCTATGAAGCATCGTAGGATGAATCCAGTACAAGAGGATATTGTATATCTACAAAAGATTCTCAATGTCTATCTAGGAGGATAAAATGCTAAGGATCTCTGTTACTTGAGATCCTCACCTTTTTGAAAATATGGCATGAAGTTCTGTGGCTTGTGAAGCAGCTTCCCTCTTCAGGACAGAATAGGCTGAGTCTTGTTTCATTCCTAAAGGGCAGTGTGTCCTTCCTCCTCTCTAGAGGAGACGGTGTCCTGTGCTCACTATGTTTGGAGTTGTTTCGCTCATCATGGCTCACACTCCCACTGCCCACCCTTCAGCCACAAGGGGCTTTCAGTGTTTCATATGGGCAGAGAGTATTTTCAAACTGTCATTAATGAACATTAAAAAAAAAAAGAACTTTATGTATATTTACCTGGCTGTCTAAAGTGAAGTTACGTTAAGGAATTACCTCTCTCCTTTAAGAAGTCATTTTTTTGCCATTTAGTAATGAAGCATAATTGCACAAAATCGATGTTAATTTATGACAATGAAACAATAAAATATTGATGAAATAAAAATCCCTAGACTCTAGTAATGAGAGCAGGCATTTAAATCAATTCGGCATCCTAGCACTGAATTAGTATTTCCCAAACACTAACCAGTTTGTGTTTCTTGCTTAAAAACACTTTACCAGTTTTCTACCATTTATAAAATAAAATCCAAACTAATTAGCAAGATTGAATATATCCTCAGTTGTTGGCTGTTCCTTAATGCTCACCTCCTGTCATTCCATGCTATCAAAATACCAAGATATTCATAGTTTCCCAAATATACCACACTATTTTATGCCACCTGCCACCAGACAAAGGTAGGCCACTTGCCATGTCATGACCAGCCTAGTGGATAATCTCACTCAGTGAGGAGATAAGTCTGCTGGCAAACAGCTAGCAAGAAACTGAGGTGATGTGAGCGAGGCTAGAAGTAGGTCCCACAGGCCAATGGAGACTTGAGGTAACAGCCTTGCACCCCCTCTTGAGAGATCCTGAGGCAAAACTACCCCTATAAGCCACACCTACAATCTTGGGCCTCAGCAACTCATGAGATAATAATATATTTTTGTTTTTTTAAACATGCCAAGTTGTGGGGTAATGTTACACAGTGATAGATAACTAATACACCAACCTACTTCCAACAGTCAGGAGTTGGATTTAACCTATATTTGGTATGTCAGTGGTCTTAGGGTACCCATACCTTGACCCAACAGCTACTTCTAGGGTGGCATCCCATTGTCTTAAAATATCCAATATACTCTTTAGATCATGAAAGAAACAGTGGAGGGCTGTGGAGGTGGTTATAGGAGCAGATATAATGCAACCTGAGCTCTCTGCATCTATATAAAGGAACTGGTAAAAGAAGAATGTCCCGCTGGGCATGGTGGCGCACGCTTGTAATCCCAGTACTTGGGAGGCTGAGATAGGAGAATCCGGGTTCACAGCCAGCCTCAGCTACTTAGGCCCTCCACAACTTAGTGAGACCCTGTTTCAAAATAAAGAATAAAAAATAGGGCTGGGGGTGTAGCCCAGAGGTAGAATGCCCCTGGTTCAATCCCCAGTACTGCCAAAAAAAAAAAAAGAAGAATGTCCCTCTGATCCATAACCAGGTCATGAGGCTGGCTGGGAAGCATGGAAACAGAGATCTTGCTCATGTACCTGTCCCAAGCAATCAGACGGAGGGCTGGAGTAAGTCACAAGTGAAGGAGAGACTTGTTGTCAAACAGTTTGGTTAAAATCTGCCCCATTAGACACCCAGCTGGGAATAAAGGATAAGACATTGTCCCCAGAAGATGCTGGTGAAACTGCACATATCTCCTGGTAGAGCAGAAAAGATGTCCCCCATTAATAGTTGTGATAGAAGAGGAGTTGGTTTAATAAAGTTGATTTTCCTTTTCTGCAAAAGGCATAAAAGAAGAAAAAAGATGAGAATAGAGACCAAGTTTGTCTCAAATTTAGTGCTTCAAGGACAGTTGATCAAAATATAAGCAAACAACATCAACAATAACAAGAATAACGGAACAGAACAGTGGCTCACAACCTGACTTGCATAAAGGAATTACATAGGGAGATTTTTAAAATCCAGATGCCAGGAGCACTTTCTCAATCCATTACATCAATGTCTTAAGGGTGAGAAGTGAGCAGCAGTGTTTATTAAAGCTCTCTGGGCCATTCCAATGTGAGCCAAGATTGAGAACCACTGAGCTGTGACTATGAATGATCCACGAAGAACACTGAAAGAGGAAGGAAGAAAAGAGAAACAAACCACTCAATTCAGCAAATTTGTCCTAGCCCTTTCATTAGTCTATCCTAATGGCCTAAAGTTCTAGCTGTCTCTGTTTATTTGACAACATAAATTCATCAAGCTGTCTCAATATTGTATTCCTCATTTTCCTGGGCGCCACACATGCTGCTGGCATTCTATAAATGCTAAAAAAATACAGTGGTTTCTTGTCACTTGCTTCTTAGCATTGAATATCAGGGCAGAGGTGTGGTTCAGCAAGTGCCAGTTATGTGGACATCATAGTTGCTGGTCAGATGTGACTCTCCCACAGACTCCAGGGCAGAGGTGAACCAAGTATGGTGTCAACAGATGCAGTCCTTGGAGTGCCACCTAGTTATTCTTCCCACAGCTCTGTGACACCATTAGCTTTCCAAAACACCTGGGGCTCCATCTTTCCTCCCTCATGTTTAGCCAACCTGTGCCCCTCCCTATAGCCAACACATGCTATAGCCTGAAGCCCAAACCTGGCAGACTGTCTCCAGAGAATGGGCCGCCTGTTTTCTCCCTCTTACAAGACATTTCTAAGATCACCAGCTCTGAATGTTTTAGGCTATTGTTATCAAAGGAACACTGGGAAGTAATCAAGGTTGGGGACCTCTTCAGGTGTTGATAAGGATAAAACAATTAATAATTAAGGTTTTAAGGAAATTACATTTTCAATGTCATATGGAATGACCTTTAATCATGAGGAGTTAAGAATTATTCCACGTTTAGGTTCTCATGTGTCAATCAAGAATCTTTACAGTACCAAAACCAAGCTTCTGCTTTGTTTTACTAATGTCTTTAGGCTCCCACTGGGAATTACTTCAATACACAAAGAAGTTAATTGGAGAACAAGGAAAGTATTTGAAGGATTTCATGACCCACAATTATTCTTTAGGAAAGTTGGATTTTTGTTCAATCTATGAAAAAATATTTGTTGCCTCATCTTCTTAGGGACAACTTCTTATACTCATAGTTCTATCAGCATGAGGCTATCGTGCATTTTAGAAATTCAAAAGAGTTCTCTATCAGAGGTGGTGTCCCAAGACAACTTAATGAGAAAATAAAGGCAAGAGAAATGCAATTCTCTTGTGAATGCAAATAGCTAATTTAATGAATGACACAGTAGATTAAAGAAATGAGGGAAAGCAAATAGGAATCTGGCTTTTCATTTAAGGAAGCACTTTTTTTTTGCACACACACACAAAAGGCTCAAAGTTTCGAGATTTTGTTTTCTAATCCAGAGATCAAAAAGTACAAGGATGCAATTTCTTTTCTTAATAAAAAGCACTTTTACCATAGCAATACCATACATTATTACACAGAGCCAGTTGAGATAGGAGTGCATTACAGAGCAGTGTTAATGTTCTGGGGTAATTTTTGTGCCTGAGGTTTCTTACTGTAATAATTTTTACTGGGAAGATGCAATTATTGCACAGTAATAAAGGACTGCTGTATCGAAAGATTATTTGTTAATTATCTGGTTTAGGTATCTTTTTATTGTTCGTTTGTACAACTGCATGCTGAAACCATGGCACATGAAAACATGACACATGCAGAGCTGATAACTGCATTTTCTGTGACCATGAAAAAACTAATCATCCACAGGAAATGTTTTAAATAAATTATGATATATCTATTCAATGGAATATCTATGCAACCATTAAAACAATAAGGCGGTTTATGAAGTTTTCCTTAATAAATGTAGTTATATGGTTGGACATGGTGGTGCACACTTGTAATCCCAGTACTTGGGAGGCTAAAACAGGAGGATCACAGGTCCGAGGCCAGCTTCAGCAACTTAGCAAGACCATGCTTCAAAATAAAATAAAGCTGAGGTGTAGCTCAGTGGTAGAATGCCCCTGTGTTCAATCCACAGTACCACAAATATGTAGATAAATATAGATAGCTATATATACACGTATATATAGTTATAGTTATATGAAAGGTACTGTTATAGTTAGATATAAAATGTCCTCTGAGGACCTCATTTGTTAATGTTTGGAGTTGATGTAATTGAGTCTTGAGGCTTGTAATCCCAGCAGTGGGTAAATCCATTGCAATGGATTTATCTGGGTTGTAGCCTGTGCCAGTAGGGGGTGGATCCCTGAGGGTGCAGCCTTGAGGATTATATGTGGTTTCTCCTTCTCTTGCTCACTCTCTTGCTTCCAACCTCCATGATGTGAGCACAGCCCCTGTGTTTTCCCTTTCTTCACTTCCTGCGACCACCAGCCATGACCACTTCCCATGGACTGAACCTGAAACCATAAGAAAATAAATCTTCTTTCCTCTAAGTTATATGGTCAATCCTTTAGATTATAGCTTCAAGAATGCTGACCGGAATAGGTACCATTTAGTATATATAATATGCAATCATTTGAGGGACAAAAGGGCTTTAGACATGTACATATAACTTACATACCATAATATTTTCAAAAACAAAAGTGATTGTGAAGAGGAGGATTGAAAGAATAACTTTTTCTACTGTGTCTTATGCTGCTTGTACTTTTGTTTAAAATACTTCAACACAGATAATGTGGTATACATGTGCATGGTCAATATTTTTAACTTATTCTTGTACCCTGGGAACTAGTTAATATTTGAAGTGCCCTAATCAGCAATATGCAGCTAAATAACTATTAATAATAATCAGCATTTGAAAATGCTGATCAAAAGTCCACATTGCAGAAACAGACGAATATAATAGCATCATCAGTCTTGCTTTCTGGTCAATAGCAGAGGTCAAGTTAGTTTTTAAAATAGATTTTATTCATTTACTTATGTATTTAACAAATATTTATTGAGTCACTACATGATTATAGATATTTTAGCACTTGGCCCATATCAATAAAACAAAGCTTCTTACTCCTGCAGCGATAGACTTTTAAAAGTTTTCTATTGATAAGATTAGGAGGTATGACTTTTGTTTCTAGCCATGAGGGATTAAATAATACCTGGCTTCTACCCCAAAATAAACAATTGGAAAATTAAACATAGTATGAAATAAGAGTTTAAAGACACTGGAAACCAGGGAGCCCAGAACAGTGAACCAAAAGTTCACAAATAAGGTAAACTAGCCGGGCGTGGTGGCACACGCTTGTAATCCCAGTACTTTGGGAGGCGGAGACCGGAGGATCTGGGTTCGCAGCCAGCCTCAGCGTTCTCTCTCTCTCTCTCTCTCTCTCTCTCTTTCTCTCTTTCTCTCTACTTAGTGAGGCCCTCTGCAACTTCTTGAGACCCGGTTTCAAAATAAAGTATAAAAAATAGGGCTGGGGGTATATCACGGAGGTAGAACGCCTCTGGGTTCAATCCCCGGTACCACAAAAAAAAAATAAGGTGAACTATACAATTCCCTTGTCTTTCTTTATAGAGATCATCTCCAGGCAGTCACACAGGAATGAAGAAAACTCAAACAAACCACGATGGTCTTGCTGAATGGAAAAGACAAAGATCAGATTTCCTGAAGACTACTGAAATTTATAGGCAGAATAATGCAGAGGAGCATGCTATACAGAAGAGCTTGGGAAATTTCTTGGGAAATAGGTATCGTCTCGAGTCTGATAAACTACGGGGCAACTGTAAACTGAATAATTCTCAGTGCTCAGCCAGGGCTGGGAGATATCTAAGTTCCAACCAGCTAATGTAGAGACTTCATTGAAGCACTGTCACATTCAATAGAGACCCTATAAGGGCCTCGCCTTAGCAATAGATCTAACCTAGGCCTATAGGAAGGATACCGAAGACCCACATGAAAAAAAGATAAAGAACAAGCATTAAAAGTATTACACTATCACAACAGCCTGATAAAATTCAAACTTCTCTTTTAATAAAGCAAAATCTTGATTCTTTTATTTTTCCATTGCTGGGGATCAAACCCCGAGCCTTGTGCACCTAGTTAGGCAAGAGCTCTACTGCTGAGCTACGTCCCCAGTCCAAAATCTTGGTTCTTGATAATGTCTGACATTCCATCAGAAATTACAAAGACTTGCAAAGGAGAAAAATGTGACCAGCAATCAAGAAAAAAAAATTATTAAAAGAAAAAGTCACAGTAGGATACAAAGGAAAATATGGATGAAATAAAGAAAGAACTGGAACCTATAGAAAAGAAAAAGAACTTTTAGAAACAAAAAGTGCAAAGCCGGGCGTGGTGGCGCACGCTTGTAATCCCAGTACTTTGGGAGGCGGAGACCGGAGGATCCGGGTTCGCGGCCAGCCTCAGCTCTCTCTCTCTCTCTCTCTCTCTCTCTCTCTCTACTTAGTGAGGCCCTCCGCAACTTCGTGAGACCCAGTTTCAAAATAAAGTATAAAAAATAGGGCCGGGGGTGTAGCGTGGAGGATTGAACCCCTGGGTTCAATCCCCGGTAACACACAAAAAAAAAAGTGCAATGTCGAAATGTCAAATTTTGTGTATGTGCTTAACATCAGATTAGACACCATACTGACTAGAAACCATACTACACTGAATCATAGAAGGAAAAAAAAAACAAAACAAAATAAGCAACCACTTATTAACTTCTTGGACAATATTAAGAATCCTAATACATATGAAATTAAAACACTGAAATTCAAGAATCAGCCCTAAGGGATGGAAGAAGATGGATTCAATAAATCATGGCCAAAATGCTCAAATTTAATGAGAACTATAAGCCCACAGAGATCAAATATGCTCAGCTAATCCCAGTTACATTGCAATCAAATTACTGAAAACCAATGACAAAAAGACAATCTTAAGAGTAACCAGAAGCCGGGTGTGGTGGCGCACGCTTGTAATCCCAGTACTTTGGGAGGCAGAGACCGGAGGATCCGGGTTTGCGGCCAGCCTCAGCTCTCACTCTTTCTCTCCCTGTCTCTCTCTCTCTCTCTCTACCTAGTGAGGCCCTCCGCAACTTCGTGAGACCCGGTTTCAAAATAAAGCATAAAAAATAGGGCCGGGGGCGTAGCACGGAGGTGTAGAACACCCCTGCGTTCAATCCCCGGTACCGCAAAAAAAAAAAAAAGAGTAACCAGAGGAAAAAAAGACATATTACTTAAAGAAAAGTGAAATGAGAATTACACTGACTTCCCATCAGAAATAATTCAAGCCAAAAGACAGTTGAATGAAAAATCTAAAGAAAAAAAATCTTAAACTCTATATCCACTGAAAAAAAAATCTTTCAAAAATGAAGGAAAAATAAAGGCTTTTCAGACAAAGAAAAACAGAAAGAACTGTCACTATCATACCTGTACACATACAAATGTTATATAAAGTTCTCCTGGTTCCAGTAAAAGGATATGCAATGAAAACTCAAATCTCCACAAGAACAGAGAGCCAGACAAAGCTAAGACGTGGATAATGTATGACTTGTATTTTCTAATATTTTAATTTATTAAAATTAAGTATAAGATAATAGTTACCTCATAATAATAACAATCTCATAATAATAATCTCATAATAATAACGGGATTTATAATACATGAGGACATATAATAAAATAATTATAAGAAAACAATATTACTGTCTCATAATAATAATGAGGGCTATAACATATGAAGAACTATAATGTTTACAATAGCTGAATGAACAGGAGCGAGAAATGAATATATACTGTTATAGAGCCTTAGCTCTTATATATGAAGTTGTGTAATATTTGAAGGTAGACTCTGTATTGTAAATTTTAGAAGAGCCAAGAAAACAATTTTTTAAGTGGATGGAACTAAAGAATATTATGCAATGTGAGATCAGATAGTTACAGAAAGTCAAGGGTTGTATTTTTCTCTCATATGTAAAAACTAGAGAGAAAATAGGAAACAAAAGACTCTTTAGGTAAATGAGGAGGGAGACCAGTAGATTAGTGGAAGGGGACTGGGGGAGGAAAGTGGGAAGGGAAAAAGAGGACTGGGAAAGGAAGCAGTTCAAATGATGCTATGTACATATATGAAGGTACCACTAGCATGTATGGGGCAGGAAGCAGGGTAAGATCGAGAGAAACACAGCAAGTGCTGTGCACATGTATGTTTGTATCACTTTGAACTTCACTATGATATATAATTACAATACATCACTAAAAGTATACATACACATACACACATATATATAAAAGTAAACCAATAAGTTAAATACTGGTCACAAAATGAAATAACAAGCAATTAATAATATGTCATCATGCGAAGACATGACCCAAGAATATGTAGCAAAAAAAGGAAAAACTATCAAGTGATCACCCAGGATGTTGTTCTATTTGTCTGATTTTTGTGTTGTTTACAGCATCTGTCAGCTCTGCAGTATGTGATTCGTTGAGCTTTCTTTCCTCTTTCTAAATGAATATTCATTTCTATCTCTAGTTTTCTTGTAGTATTTTTTTCTTAAAGCAAGCTCTTAGAGTTATTTAGGCTTTGGGCCACACAAGACCTTTAGACAGGTGCTGCCAGAGGGCCTGTGAGAACAAAGCTTTCAGAGCAGGCTGCATCACTGTTTTTGTGTCTTTGCGCTAATATAATTTTTTATATATGACAAAAATTGGCTCTAAGGCTTGTTGTCAATGTAATGTACTACCTGGTAAGGAGACAGAAGAGGAGGAGACCAAAGCATAGACTTTATCAGCCTAACCAAGACACTTTTAAGATGCTAAACCACAAACTGAATGGGACACCACTAGGCACAAATGAAGTCTGGTCCAGGCAAGCTGACGTAGTAGCCCTCACCTCCCCACCTACTGGACACTCCAGAGAGCTTCCAAAAATGGATATCAACAGACCAAGTGGGCCTGGGTTGATTTGCAATAGTAGACATTTATACATGTATGTATATGAGTAGAATGTGTGTGTATGTATATACATGTGTATATGTGCACATATACCTATATACAAGTGTATAACAAATCTAATGGTTAGAAACTCATATAAAAATACATATTTATATATACATATATAAAAATGAAAACAGTTGCAAACTGTTTATGTATGTTTGTATATAGACATATATATGCATGTGTATATATTAATTTTTAAGAATCAAAATAAAATCTGTTGCTGAGGTTTTTTGGTTTTTTGTTTTGTAGTACTGGGGATTGAACCCAGTGGCATTCTACATCTGAGCCCTGTTATATTTACTTACCTATTTATTTATTTATTTATTTTTGAAACAAGTTCTCACTAAGTTGCTGAGTGTCTCACTAAGTTGCTGAGGCTGGCTTAAAACCTGCGATCCTCCTGTCTCAGCCTCCCAAGCGCTGGGATTAGAGGTGTGTGCCACCATGCCCAGCTGCTGATGAGGTTTTAAAAAATAACTGGATGATTATTTCAGACACACAGTCCTCAGGAACAACCAAAGATGCATTTAAAGCATTACTTCATACTCACAAGACCCAAAAACAAAATGAGGGATTTTTTAAGGCAGAATAGTTGTATTACTTGTATTATTTATCTTCCTTATGGAATTCAGTCCTCCATTATTTGGCACAGTGAAGAAAAAAAAACTACAGATCTTGACGCTTTCATAAAACACTGTCGAGGAAGAGGTGAGAGTGGATGGTAGATAGAGAAAGAGTCCAGAAGGCAGATGGTACATTAAATCTTCCTGGGTGTCTTCTCTCAATTTCAAACCTCGCTCTTTGTAGGTAACAATCCCCAAAAGAAATATGTTTCAGGAACAATATAAAACTCCCTTCATTACCACCCCATGAAATAAATAAATGTGACTAGGACTCTCACAACCACCTATTTTGGTAGGATTTCCTTAGACTCTAGAATTCGATGTCAAACAATTGCCATAAAAATCATCAGAATTTTGACATGTAGTTCATAAGCTTTTGAAAATCTCAAATGCTACTGACTGATTCTCTATTTATTTCCTATTTGGAAAGAAATCGACCACATCAGATTTCCCAAAAGAGTTGCCAGTGGCCTTTCGTCAGAAGAGGTTCTGGGCACATGTCAATCAACATCCGTGTTTCCAAACTCAGAGAGACAGCAGAGTCATTAGTAGGAAACGGAGACTCCAGTGGCGTGCTGGTTTCTAGCCTGACAGGCAGCGAGGAGTGAAGACGAGCAACCACAGAAGGAAGAAGTGCTCATCCCCTCCATGCCAGCCATTAGATTCAGTCTATTAAAGATAGACTCCTCTGCCCGTGACTCTAAGTGAAAAGAAAATTCAAAACTAGTTTTCTCGTAATAAAAGTCCAGAATGCAATCAACAGGATTATGTGATTTTTTTTCTAGGCTTTAGTAAAAAGGGATTGTTTCCTAGTAGAAAGCTTTATTTCCTGTTTTTTTTTTTATATTTCTCATGCTATTTCTAACAAGTTTAGTTGTCATCATCCTGATTATTGTCATCTACAACAACTCTGAAGGGAAAATTTTTGTGGAATGAATGGATGGATGGATGGATGGATGGATGGATGGGATGGATGGATGGATGGATGGATGGATGGATGGATGGATGGATGGACGGACGGACGGAAGGATGGATGGATGGACGGACGGACGGACGGATGGACGAATGAACGAGCAGCAGGAAGTTTAAGGAAATGAAAACTGGTGACTTGCCCTCTAGGTCACTGCATTCCTGGGGTGTAACTCAGGCCTCCCCATCCCAAGACCCTTCTTCACTCTCCCCTGCCCTCCTCTTTCTTCTTTTTTCTGTCTTTATCTCTTTATCTCAGGAGCACAGAAGGAAGCTAATGAAACTCTGTTCTCAGCACACCATCCTTGATAGTTTACAAACTTCATTTTGTTTTACCACATTATCCTTTTTTGCCTCTTTGCATGGTTCTCCAGGTCTAGTCACATGTCGTTTGTCAATGTGTCGGTTAATCCTGATAGCAGTATTGCACCGTGCAGTTACACCGCAGTCTAAATGTCGGATCCCCAAGAGATGATCATCTTTCACAGACAAATTCTGCCCAATAGAAGTGCTGCTGTGAGATTCCTCCAGTCTGTCTCCCTGTGGGACTATGCCTGAGTTTCTCATACCATGGAATGGGCTGATGGGATCCAAAGGTACATCCACATTTAATGTCCCTCAGCCCTACCAGGAGAGTCCCCAAATAAGCGTGAAGGAAGATTCCCTCCCCTACACCTTCCACACCCTCAACATCATTTTCTCATTTTGACATTTGGCAAAATTAGTGATATTTATAAATTTAATTTGTACTTCATTTGAATACCTTTATATACTTATTAGACATTGGCTTCCTCTCTCTAAGTGACCTATGCTTCCTTTTTGCCTAATTTTCTATTTACTTCCCTCCCTTTTTCTTGAAAAGTTCCACATTTCCTCTGGATTCTAGACATTTACTCCTCCTTCTATCTTCCCACAGTGTATCAGCACATCTTAACCTGGTTATGGTAAGCTTTATTAAACAAAAAAAATTAATTTCTGGTAAAGGTGAAATGTGTAAAATTTTTTATCTGGTGGATTATACTTTGTGAAATCTGACTTTTTAAAAATCATAAAGACAGTTTCATATGTTTTATTTTATTTAACGTGTGTGTGTGTGTGTGTGTGTGTGTGTGTGTGTGTGTGTCTTAGTAGGGATTGAAACCACGGGCATTCTTCCTCTGAGCTACACCTTCAGCCTTATTTTATTTTTTTATTTTGAAATAGGGTTTCAGTAAGTTGCTGAGGGCCTCACTAAGTTGCTGAGGCTGACCTCAAATCTGTGATCCTCCTGTCTCAGCCTCCCAATATTAGAATTACAGGCATGTGCCACCACAACTGACATTAGCTTTTGATTCTATCTTTAGCATTTAAGTCTTTAACTCATCTGAGATCTATATGATAAGTAATAATCCAATTTTACTTATTCTCCTAATAGAAGGATAATTTCTCCAGCTTCTTCTATCAATAATCTACCCTATACCTACTGATTCGTAATGCCATGACGATCATGTACCAAATTTCCCTCTCTCTGTGGGTCTATTTCTGGACCTTTCACCGTACCTTCAGTCAGTTCTCTTCTCTTGCACCAGTAACATAATGTCTTTTGTTTCTTTGTAATAAATCCCAAGGCTTGATATGATGCATCCCTATTGTTGGTCTTTAAAAAGTTTATATTTATTCATGAAAACTTTTGCTTTTCCATATAAATTTTAGGAAGCCAGTTTCTCAAATTTCAGGAAAGAATCTTCTAGGAATTCAAACTGCAATGGCATTGAATCCAAGATTAATTTGGGGGAGAAACTGGGTCTTTCCTATGTTATATAATCTCATTCTTTAATCTACTATATCTCTGGATTCATTTAAATCTTCTTTTCATTAACTTTAATATTAAGCGATGTGTATACATAAGACTTTGTGCATGTTGTTAGGTATATTCCTGGACATTTTGTAGTTTCTGTTGCTATTAGGAAAAGTACCTTATTTTCTTATATTTTCTACTTAGTTTTTATTATCTTTTGTAGAAGAATACTACTAATTTTTGTATATTGAACTTGCATTTATCATGATATTTTCTTCCTTCCACTAATGTTTTTTATTGTCTCTTTCTGGGATTCATATTAAAGGGACATTGACATTTCTACCTCTGCCCTTCATATCTCTTCATTTTTCTTTCCTTCTTTCTATTTTTATCCTTTTCTGTTGCTTTCACAGAGAATTCCTCAAGCTGATCTTCTTGCTGATCAACTTACTTCAGCTGAGTTCATGCTCTACTTCAATCTGTCCACTGAGTTCTTACATTAATTGCTGACCGAGTGACCCTCAATGACCCCTCATGGGATAGAACGATCACCTAGCCAAAGTCTTCCAGAAGCCCTAACCCACAAACTCATGAGATACAACAATAATAACAAAAAATAAAATAAAGCTTCCACTGAGTTTGACAAAGTTATACAGCAATACATAACCAGGTCATCATAAGATGGTAGTAAGTGGAGTTCCTTCATTGAGAGACAGATGAAACAAATCCCAATTTGACTTTGAAAAGAAAAGAAAAAATAACCTGAAACTGACTTAAGGTAGACTTTCAGAAGAAAATAAAAGCAGCAGCCTAGACTGGCCTCAGTGCAGACAGTGTCCCTGCTCGCACGTTCAAGGGCATCATAGGAGTCGGAACATCAGAGAAACGCCGAGCTCCCGGGACCTTTGACATCACCACACTCGTCTGCGTGGACCATTTGGAGAGCACTGCAGTTCACAGTGCGGCAGCCTGTTTATTAACTCAAGTAGCCAGCCTCATTATGAATACATCAAAATGTGCTTCGGTTTGCTCTTTGGAGTCTCAGAGTGATTTTTAAAACACCTTTTTGATATGCTAAGAGCCTCTAATGAGGACAGAAACCATCAATTCAAAAAACAACATTAGGCTGCAAAAAGAACAGCTACCTCTTTTGCCACTAGTCAACTGTCTACACTTAGGGATTGAAGAATGGATTTTCATTCACCAGCAGGCCTAACTCAAGAAGGCAATGCACTACTGACCTTGAAGGAAACATGTATTTCCCTTGCATTTTCCCCAATTTTGTAAAATCCAAAAGCCAGTTGCCCAGGAGACAGTGCTGAGTGGTGATGTAGGGGAGAAAGTGTGCTGAGTTTTTAGACACACTGAGTCCTATGTCGCAGGTAGAACAAGTGGGGAGGGAGATCATTGGGAAAGTCTGGTTGCTTTTTTTTCCCCCTACCCAGCCTCAGTTTCCTTATCCACAAAAGGAAGATAATTAAACCCAATTTTCAGGCCAATGTGAAAACTTATCTCTAAATTGCCAGCACATGGAAGCACTCAATAAATAGTAGCTGTCACTTTTACTGTTCTCATCATCATTATCATTAATAAGGTGGGAATGACTCTCAGTAATGCAGGACAGGGTTGAAGCCTAGAGAGGCCACTCCAAACACGGTGAGGCTAGCGATTAGCTAGGAAAAAAAATCTCAGAAATACCATAATTAAGTCATTTGGGCTACAGGACCAGAATCCAGGCAATCAGTTTAGGCAAAACATTCAAACGGAATCAAGAGTATGAGCAGCTTGGGCTGGGGATGAAGCTCAGTGATGGAGCACTTGCCTAGCCTATGTGAATCCCTGGGTGTGATCCCCAGCACCACAAAAAAGTAAAAATAAAAAAAAGTAAAAAGAGTATGAACCTGGAGCGCATGTAGATGGCAAATCAACTAAATAGACACTTCCCCAAAGAAGAAATACAAATGGTCAATAAATATATGAAAAATGTTCAACATCATTAGCAATCCAAGAGATGCAAACCAAAACTACACTGAGATTTCACCTAACCCCAACTAGAATGCCAACCATTAAAAACACAAATAATAATACGTGCTGGCGAGGATGTAGCGAAATAGGAACTCTGATCCATTGTTGTGGAATTGCAAATTAGTACAGCCACTTTGGAGGTCAGTGTGGACGATACTCAGAAGAATGGAAATGAACCTACCATATGACCCAGCTATACCACTCTATGCCATTTTTTAAAAACTACATGCCTTTATTAATAGCCATTATAACAATCAGGAACAGAGAAATATTTTGTTGAAAAGAAATAAAAATAAAATGAGAGGGAGAGATGTCACCATCAAGATTCTCTTGGAGCCTGATATAGTGGCACAGGCCTGTAATCCCAGTACTTGGGAGGCTGAGACAGAAAGATCTCAGGTTCCAGAATAGTCTCAGCAATGTAGCAAGACTCTCAGGAACCTAGAGAGACCCTGTTTCAAAAACAAAAAATTAAAAGGGCCGGGCATGGTGGTGCACACTTGTAATTCCAGTACTTTGGGAGGCGGAGACCGGAGGATCCAGGTTCACGGCCAGCCTCAGTTCTCTCTCTCTCTCTCTCTCTCTCTCTCCCTCTCTCTCC
>PVJS01045455.1:0-16230 GCA_004027185.1 Glis glis
AAAAAAAAAAAAAAAAAAAAAAAAAAAAGTGAACTCCCAGATGTCTTTGTTATCTTTCCTTGGGACAGCAGCTACTAGCAGTTAAGATACTATTTTACAATTAAGGACTATTTGCCCTTAATTTTGGTTATTTATTTCATATGTATGTAGAACCATGTTATAAAATAATATTCAATCAGCAGGACATTGTTTTCATCCTCCATCAGGCTGCAGATGAAGTCTCTTTAGCTATCTAAGGCACTGACCTTTTCTAATAACCTTGATTCTACTTTTAGTTCACTTTGTCTATGGCCTAGGAGTTTATTCAAGTTACCACAATGAACACAAATTTCTCTTCTTTTTAAAAAAATACACTTTCATTGGTGCATTGTAATTATACACCTTATTGAGGCTCAGTGTGATAGACTTGTACATGTATACAGCACTAGATGTGTTTCCCTCTGGCTTCCACACCTCTACGACCTCCACATTCATAATTGAAATTGGTATTGATAACTTCAAATATGCATGTAGGGTTGTTTGAACTGTTTCCATCATCAAGTCTCCATTTTCTTCTCCCCACCTCCTGCCCCAAATCCCCTTGGATTATTCTACTAGTATCTCTCATTTATCTGAAGTCCCTTTTGTGTCCCAATTTCTCTCTAGCTTTCATATATGAGAGAAAACATATGACCTTTCACTTCCTGAGACTGACTAATCTCATTTAACATAATATTCTCTAGTTCCATTCATTTTCCTGCAAATGACATATTTTGTTCTTCTTAATGGCTGAGTAAAACTCAATTATGTGTATATACCACAGTTTTCTAACCTGTTCATCTGTTGATGGACACCTAGGTTGGTTCCATAATTTGGCTATTGTGAATTGTGCTGCTATAAACATGGATATGCATGAATCACTATAGTATTCTGATTTCCAGTCCTTTGGAAAGATACCCAGTAGTGGTACAGCTGGGTCATATAGTGGTTCCATTCCCAGTCTTCTGAGGATCCTCCAAGCTGATCTCCATAGTGACTGTGTTAATTTGCAATCCTACCAACAGTGTTTAAATGTTTCTATTTCCCCACATCCTCTCCAGCCTTATTGTTATTTGTCTTCTTGATGATTGCCATTCTAATTGGGGTTAGGTGGAATCTTAGCATAGTTTTGATTTGCATCTCCCTGATTGCTAATGATACTTCTTTCTCCATATATTTATTGGCCTCTTTTGTTTCTTCCTTTTAGAAGTGTCTATTCAGTTCAACTGTCCATGTTTTGATTCTGTTATTTCTTTTTTTTAGTGTTAAGTTTTTTTAATTTTTTTGTATATTCTAGATATTAGTCCTCTATCAGAGGAGTATCTGGAAAAGATTTTATCCCATTCTTTAAGCTCTTTCTTCAGAATCTTGATTGTTTTCTTTGCTGAACAGAGGCTTACTAATTTAATACCATCCCATTTACTGGTTCTCATTCTTACTTCCTGAGCTTTTGGGGTCTTTATGAGAAAGTCTCTTCTTAATTTAGATTTTAAATCAAATGAAGAAACTTGGAACTCCCTCTATGCTTTGAATGGAAACAGGAAAGATGTGCATCAAAATAATCACCCTTATTTTATCTACAAGCTGTACATTCCAATGAGCCTAGGATTAGTTTAGGAGGCTACAGTGTTTTCAGCTATTATGATGTAACCTGGGAGATAATGATGTATCTCCCAGAACTCACCTCTTGTTTACCTAATGACAATTCTCTGAGAAATGTCAGGTCATATGTCTCTCTCATTCTTGGATCATAAAGAGTAGTTGGAACCATTTAATCTGATATCATGTTCAAGGGATATACACCATCAACCCCACTAGACAACATACACACTAGATATTTTCCACCTGGCTTTCAGAAATGTGGACACGCATTTCTTCCCTTCATCTGGAATAAGAAATTGTGGCTAAGAAGATCTATGCTCTAGTCCTTTCCCTCCCTGGAGAATATGGGTACAAAAATGAGAAGGTGCTACATTCAAACTCTTTTATTAATTGTCTATTATTACCACGGTCTGGAAGGATAATCACAGAAGATATGAATCTATCTGATGCATGACTCCATCTCTCAAGAAGCTTCCTATAGTTGCAGTGCCTTGATAAGGAAGGTCAAGCCTGGTACCAATAAGGGAATCATTTCACTAAAAGCAAATGCCATATCGTTTGTCCCACTTTCCCATTTTATGTCTTTTGCCTATAATTTATTGGTAGGCTTGTCTCCTTCTTGTGGTGCAGACATCATCCTTTAAATCTTTCTATATCTCACTGAATTTTTTACTCCTACATGGAAGGGAGAAGTCAATCTTTAGATATAAGCACTACTGAATTAATTTACTGACTTGGATTCACCATAAAGTTGTTGGAAAGTACCTTAAAAAATTTAATGATGCAGACAAATGGATCCCCTTAATTTTAACAGTGTAAATCTCATGCATTTTAACCAGCGTAACATTTTCATGAGTCAAGTAACCTTTTCTGTCGGAGAAAATTTTAAATGACATTAATAAAAAATGATTATATAGTGAAACTACTGGCACTATCCTTCTCTAGAAAAGCCACTTCTTAAAGACTAGTATACAGAGAAGTTATTCTGTATGAATAATAATTAAAAGATAATTTAAAACTAAGTCAAGATTTTCTGCATGGTATTTAATGGCCAAATCCTTTTTCGTATGGAGTCCCTTTTGTAATATGGTCCTCAAATACTCCAAATTATGAAAGTGTCAGAGTCCTCAAAGAACTTTCATTTTCTTTTTCATCGTTTCCATACCATTAAGTAAATGACAGGAAATATGGTTTTATTATAAAACCTGATGTTGGAAGGTTACTATACAAGTCTGTGAAATTAAGATTACCATCCAGATTGGCTAGTTTTTAAAACTGATCAATACATTGGATTAAGTAGGGCATACATCCCTGTCTGCCACTTACCGTGGAGTGACAGAAAATACCATTTTTAATATGATAAGCCCAATGCAGAGTAGAAAGAAAAAACAAGAAATGGTATTATTAAAACCTAGACATTTTATATAATCTTTGAAAGGTAGGAAATACACAGGGACCAAATCTACAGAGAAATAAAATAAAAAAAAAGTCTAAAAAATTGCTGAAGAGGCTATTTTCCAGGTAAGAATGGTGTGTGGAGGCTTAAGGTCCAGAAACAATGGATGAAAGAAGTGGGAAGGGTTCTGGTAATTATGTCAGGATTAAGTGGGGGAAAAGAGACCGAGGTCATTTGACTACACAGGAAATCACACAAATGGCATTTGCAGGAACATCCATGCTAAGCAGCAAATAGTGGTACGCTCACCTGCGGGCCATAGTACAAGAGCAGGAACTGAGCCAGGGATTCAGGACGAGTCTCCAGACAATTTCTCATCCCTGAACGAGAAAGATCTCACACACCGGAGCCAACTCCTATCTTTCAGTTATCCTCTTAGACTTAAGTAATCATAATCGGGAGAGAAACTAAAAATATGAAATATAAGTAAACAACACCAAATCTTCAGCATTAGAAAAAAATCAACATTAAAAACAGAATTAGTAACAAATAGAGCCAAAAAAGATTTGAGACAAAAGATTCCAAACATCTCCAGAGATATATAACAGGATATTTTAATTCATGATACAGAATTAATAAAAACAAGTTTTGGAAATTGTTATTTTTTTAAATCTCAACAGAGAAGTGAATAGCGGAATGGACAATCTGATGAGAAGCTTAGTCAACTAAAGTGATTAAATTTAGGAATTTTCTTAGACTGTCTGGCAAAAGGTAAAAGAAAAGTGGCTTATTAGTGATGGTTAGGGATATGAAAGCTATATCCAGACGTCCAAACTCTAATGTAAATTTCAGAAAGAAAAATAGAAAGAATGGGGGAGGCAAACATAAAAATTAGAAGGAAATACATAATCAATTCCTTTACTTGTCTTCTTTGATCCATTCTAAAAATTATCTTTTTATATTAACCTCTTTAGCATAATTTGAAAAGTTCAGAGAATATTTATTTATTTTTGTGATTTTTTAAACAGTCATGTAAAGTGGTATAAAGAACACAGTAGTAAAGTTGACATTTAATTAAATTTCAGCATTTTCATCTGCTTTCAGTTAACATTGTCCTTTTGGTCTTAAAGAGCTCAGTTGTGGAAGAATTTTCTGTGTTTACCCAACCTAGTGGTTTTCAAAAATTTTGTTCAAATATTACAAATGTGCTGAAAACTCTAATGTGTGGAAGGCTTACATAACATAAGGAGTGAAGACTCAAATCTTAACAGATTTTCTCTTTCCACATCATGTAATCTTATATTCTTCCAACAGTAATAAATTAGTTTTTATTCATGGTAGGCAAACCTATGTGACTCTTAAACCCGTTTTAAATATGTATAAATAATAAGCACTGGATTTGTTTTCCCTATAGCAATGATAAATAATTTGTTGTGCTTTTTCTCATTACTGGAATTATGTCTAATATTTCATGAACTCCATGGCAAATCCTCCACACAACAGAGGACACCCATTCCTGCATTTGTGTTGTTAGGACTAGAAATGCCATTTCAAGTATGTGCACTAACGTTTACAGCACAATCAAGATTTATTAAAACTACTCCACAGAGCAACATTGTACAAAATTTATGAACTGTAAAACTGCTAGAAAGGTCACTTGAGATGCAAAAGTTTAATTTGGAATATCATGTTAGGGTACAGAATTGCTACACTCAATGCTTGTTAAAATAAATGGTTTAAGGATATTTGTCTCAGTCTGTGAAGTTTATTAACTTCAACCAAAATAATTTCATGTTATCTAATATTTTTCATAGCTTTGATTTCTTTAAGGATTATTCACAAATCCATAACTTTTCTCATGTGTACAATGGCAAAGAAAACAGATACAGACTTGATTTCATTACAACTCACTGTTGTTTCGTAGAGCACGTCACACATCATGACTTGCCCAACTTTCAACATTTATTATTCCATGCTATTGTCCATTCATTCCTCTCCTGATACCAACATCTGGAGGAATGGATAGCTTTTAGAAAGGTATAAAGAACGTAAACACAACATTAAATATTGTAGCAGGCGCATTTGCTTATGGAAAGCCTTTAAAATACACAGCTGGTCCTCACCTTTTATGTATCTAAGTAATGTAGATTGAATTGCTGGAGATGGAGCTTGACCCATGACCATGAAAGATATTTAGGGATAGCAGAGTGGTGAGCTGGAAGGCACTCGGACCCCTAGAAATGTCTGACAGATACCACGTGCTGGTGCTTATGTCAGTACATTGTGAGAGTGAGAAATAGGCTTTTTTCATAATCATGACATTCATATTTTTGTTTTTCTGTAAATGGAGTCAAATTGAATGAATGTATTATACTCCACATCTTACATATTTTATTTCATTTGGTATGCTTATTTTACAAATTAGGAAACTAAGACTTCAATTTTTATCTTGTCTAATTTCTCGGAGTTCAGTAAAGGAATGAAGTTGTGAATCTAGGTCTGTCCCTCTCGATCAGCATGTTTTCATGTACTAGTCTCTGGTATTTCATATTATAATCCACTCTATCAGTGCCTAAAATATTGATTAGTTTTTGTATATTGCCTTATGTATAATGGAATTTGATAGATATTTGTTATTCCAGTCTTCTACTACCATGGATTGATAGGGCTAAGACATAATAGGAGGAATAACTGTGAGAAAGAAAGTGTATAAGAGGTAGATATTGCTACCTCTTATGATGAAATTCATCCCTAAAAGATTGATATGAATTTATACACATACAAAATTGTGGCAAGATTATAGCAATAATGGTTGGATAAAAAGTAATGTGAAAAAATAACACTGTAAAATGAGAAATGTCCTAAATTTAAATTGCTAAGTTCTTTTACTCTTAGAATATTTGTTTTTCTAAGAAAATTCAGGTTCTTATGGCTTAGTTTCATCTTCTGAAAAAATGAATCTATATTTTCTTAGTATGTTCTTATGCACTTGAAACTTTAAAAAGGAGCTTCCAATAAACATGCTTTATAACCTCTGGTAAGAGGAGAAAAAGGCTATGAGAAGGTGAGAGGAAACAACAGCAAAATAGTATTTCAGTATCACTGCAGAATATGGAAAGCAAGAAGAAAAATGTTTTTTCCTTAGCATAGGAAAATTACAGCTTTTTCCTGGAAAAAGGGTACTGACAATGACTCCAGTTCCTCCTCTTGACAGATCCCCTGGGAGTCTCAGTTTGTAGGCATCTGGAACAGAGCAAATTAGTAAATATGAAGACAGACAAAGAACACTAGGGGGAAGATGAAGAAAACACAAATCAAAGAAAGAATAAAAAGATAATAAAAAGGTACAGAGAAGAAAATGTTTTAAAATGAAAATATGTATGATTTGTTCAACATCATCAGAGAGATGCAAATCAAAACTACACTGATGTTCCATTTTGCCCCAATTAGAATGGCAATCATCAAGAAGTCAAGCAACAATTAATGCTGGACAGGATGTGGGTAAATAGGAACTGTTACATACCTTTGGTGGAATTGCAAATTAGAGCATCCACTCTGAAGATCAGTGTGGAGATTCCTCAGAAAATTGGGAATAGAGCCGGGCGTGGTGGCGCACGCTTGTAATCCCAGTACTTGGGAGGCGGAGACCGGAGGATCCGGGTTCGCGGCCAGCCTCAGCTCGCTCTCTCTCTCTCTCCCTGTCTCTGTCTCTCTCTCTCTCTCTACTTAGTGAGGCCCTCCGCAACTTCGTGAGACCCGGTTTTAAAATAAAGTATAAAAAATAGGGCCGGGGGTGTAGCGCGGAGGTAGAATGCGCCTGGGTTCAATCCCCGGTACAACAAAAAAAAAAAAAGAAAAGAAAAGAAAACTGGGAATAGATCCACCATATGATCCAGCTATACCACTCCTGGGTATCTTTCCAAAAGGACTGAAATCATAATATTATAGTAATACATTCATACATGTGTTTATAGCAGCATAATTCACAATAGCCAAATTATAGAACCAACCTAGGTGTACATCAACAGATGAATGAATTGCAAAATTATGGGATATACACAATGGAATTCTATTCAGCAATAAAGAAGAAACAAATTATGTCATTTGCAGGGAAATGGATGGACCTGGAGAACATTATAATAAGTGATATTAGCCAGTCACAGAAAGTGAAAGGTCATATGTTTTCTCTCACACAGGGAAGCCAGGGAGTAATTGGGATACAAGAGGGACTTTGGATACTGGAGGAGAAACCCTAGTGGAGCTAGTGAGGTGGTCTAGAGGAGGAGGGTGGGAGCGGGGAGGAGAATTAATGAATGAAACACTTCCAATGACATACATATATAAGAATAGCAATGCCAATCTCAATATCCTGTATGGGGAAGTGGAGGACTAGGGGGGGAGCCTGGGGAAAGCCCACCAAGTGCTGTGTGCATGTATGTCGCTATCACTATGAACTACATTATGATGTAAGACTACAATGCACCAATAAAAGTATAAAAAATCAGTATCAAGGAGGTGCAATATTTGTCTGATACATACTACAGAGATAAAGAGAATAGATAGTATGTAAAAATTATCAGACATTACACAATTGAATGTGCCTATTAATTGAAAGTCTCTACTTTGAAAGGGTACAGAGTGCCGGGGTGGGGGGAGACTGTCTCATGAACAGAACAAATCATGAGATTTAAAAATATTTGTGGTGGAGCCGGGCGTGGTGGCGCACGCTTGTAATCCCAGTACTTTGGGAGGCAGAGACCGGAGGATCCAGGTTCGCGGCCAGCCTCATCTCTTTCTCTCTCTCTCTCTCTCTCTCTATCCTTAGTGAGGCCCTCTGCAACTTCGTGAGACCCGGTTTCAAAATAAAGTATAAAAAATAGGGCCGGGGGCGTAGCGCCGAGGTAGAACGCCCCTGCGTTCAATCCCCGCAAAAAAATATATATATATTTGTGGTGAATTTAAAAATCCTACTAGCTTGCAAGAGTTGGGTGGGTGAGAGGCATATGCAAAAAATAGGATGCAGAATAGCATCAAAAATCTCACCAGCATAATTAGATTCTAGGAAGTGTTAGAGCCCAGCCTTAAATTCTTAGGGAATGCTATTTTTTATCTAAAATTCCATATCCCTCTTTATTATCATTTAAGTGTGGTGATAAAATGGATATATATTTAAATATCCTAGGGTTAACATATATATTGTTCCTATATTATTATAGGGTGTGCTTTAGAACAATTATTAAGGAAAATAGACTATAGGAAAGAGAAAATTCAACAATGAAGCATGTTTAAAATTGGAATAAATTGGTCTGAAATAGAGTGGGGGATGCAGGAGGTAGATCTCTAGGAAATACAAAAGATATGGATAAGTTTATGATATGAAAGAAAAATATTGAGAGATTGATGGTGACTTCTGCAATTAATGTTGATAAGTATATAGAAAACTAGTCAAATAAAATATAAGAATTTTATTTTATTAAACTTAATAAAATAAAAGGTAAAATGATGGTCTATAAAATAATATTTTCAGGTTATATTCATATCAACACTGATTCTTGATTAAACCAAAAAGTTATGATTTAATAGTATTGATATATGAGAAGACATTATGAAATAGCATTAAAAAGAGAAAAATTCTCAAAAAGGAAATTATAATACGTAAACTGATCATTAATGTTATAAGCCTATTTAGAAATATAAAGTTACCACACCTTGAATATTTAAAACTATTTAAGTTTTTTAATGTACAATATTTACTGTACCATGACTCAAAGACAAGTGGTTTTGCAAAAAAGAATAATTCTGATTCATTTTCCCATTTATATGAAAGCCAACACATTTTCTTTTTCCTCTTGAATTACCACTCAATGATACTGGAAAATTTCAGAGAAAATCATTTCAGGAAATTTTCATCTGGCCAGTTCTTTGTTAATAATGATAGAACATATGGTCATAAACCACATGCATGAATTCATGCTTTGCCAAAATACTTCTCTCCATCATGTAGGTCCTGGTTATCAAGGACATCAAAATGAACTCCCATTATGGTTTAATAATTTCATCCTACAGACTCTTTTAGGGAGATAATAGTTATTCACTGAGAAGGACTAGTATTTTTCCCAGTGTTTAGCTAATGAGTGTAACTGTGTTATGATTTTACTTAATTATGATAATTTAGACATGATCTCTAAGAAAGTTACTGATTTAAGTAAAGAATTAATTTAGTAATATCTAAAAAGCATTTTGATAAGAAAAAGCTTTGATACGCCTCACCAGAAAGCAAATTGCTCTAAAATTATCATTTGACATTTCACCAATAATTTTACGTAATTTAAAAGATTAGAATTTGAAGAAATGTAATTTTAAAATTATATTGCCTTGAGTATGTTCTGATATAATTTAGCTTTCAGGGCTGATATAATTTAGTTTTCATTTTATAACAAGTGGTATTAAGAAGAGTTTATATATTTTGTACTATTTTCCCACATTACTTACTATCATTTAATTTTAAAATAATTAAATATAAAGTAAGGTGATCCTATAACTGCCTCTTGTTCATTTTGGAGTCAAATTTAATGAACAATTTTGTGTTTGTAGCTTACCTTGGCTTCATGTTTTATTTTTACCTATTTTCACACACTTATTTTATATTGCTTTTATTCCACAGAGCATAAAGATCTATTGGGGGGAACTTTTCCTGCATGTGGGTAAAAAAATCTCTTTCTACCCTATAAATGTTAAGGCCACATATCTTTCAGCTAGACTGAAATGGGGGTTGTGGGAGAAAAAGCAGGAAAGACAAAAAGGATTGGCAATTTATTTACTCTTCATTTAAATTGTTTTGTAGCAATGAAATGGTTTTGCCTTGTTTTATATGTTGGCTGGAATTTTTTTCCTTAAAAGAGATGACCTGTATTCATAATGAAAACAAACTGTAAATCAAATCTATTTAATGCCTACTTGTGACTTATAACACACGTAAAATTGCGTATTTGAAGAAAAAGGCATCACGTACACACAATGAGAACCATTATGCACTGTCTAGGCTCCATAGCTGGGGTTAATAGCGGTCTTTAGTCTTTATATTAGAAAAAAAGCAATAGAAATCCAGAGCATACAAACAAGTTTAGAGAGGTATTGGAGAATTAAAAGAAATAATTCAGAAAATGATATCTGATTTAAGTCTTTGGTTCTTTTCAGTTTCAAGATCAGCTGTACAGTTCAGGATCAATTCTGTCCCTTTGCTGAATTTCCCTACCTGTAATCTTTCCTCTTCAGGAGGCATAGTGAGCATTACGTGCAATGACTACCAAGGGAAGGGTAGTGAGACCAATCAGAACACGTGAGGGCAATAAGGGGTGCATTTCCTGAACAAATTTAAAATCAATAACACCTATTAAAATCGGTTTCCTTTTTATTATCACCATGCACTAACAATTCTAAAAAATGCCAAAGACAAAACATACCTTGCCAGAGCAAAGTGTTCCCCTACCCCACCCTCACACAACCAAATGGCAACTGATTAAAAAAAGAAATCAGAGTTGATCTGTTCATATTGACTTGAATACTAGACCCCTGTTAAAGTTTAGAAAATATCACCTCTAGATTTTTACTTATTAACTATTCAACAAACCTTTATTGACTGACTACTAAGCCAGGCTTTGTTTTCAATAGTGCGGATGCAAATAAAACTCAGGCCCCTGGCTTGGCCAGGCACAGTGGTGCACACCTGTAATCCTAGTGCTTGGGAGGTGAAAAACAAAACAAAACCTAGGGCATCTACTCTCATTTTTCTTTTATAAGGCAATAAGAGACAAAAAAGTAAATATATAGTATGGAAGATGGTGTTAAAGCTTAGGGAAATAAAATCAGGTAAAGAGAGCAATTTAAGGAGGTCAATATTAATAGAGAATAGTCTGGAAATATCTGAGGATTGCAGATAAGAGGAAATTTGAGAACAGACCTGACAGAAATGAGAGACCCTGTGGTTATTTGCAACCTGGGGAAATGGACTTCTGGGTAGAAGGAAGGACAAGAGCACAGATGTTGACATGTGGACATTCAAAGTATGTTTGAGGAAGAGTAAGGAGAACTATGTGCCTGGCACGGAGCAAGGGAGAGTAAAGGGAGCCGCAGATGGGTCAGATTCATGTCCAGATAGTGCGTGAGAATCTTAAAATCTCTACTCCTGCTTTAATCTGGATGAGATCAGAAGCAATTGAAGGATTGAGGAAAGGAGTCACATGATGTGGCCATGTTTTATGAGAATCTGTTTTATATATTTTAAAGGTTTTATGAGGATTCTTGCTAGCATATTGAGAACAAATTGTAAGAGGCAGGGGTAAAATGAGACCTTAGAAAACTATTGTTTGGAGCTGTGCTAACCAGTTTGAGAGCTCCTAGCCACATATTGCTCTTGAGCACGTGAAATGTGACAAGTATAAACCGAGATAGGCTGTATATATAAAAGTCACACCACCTTTTAAAGACTATGAATAAAGGGCAAAATATCTCAATAACTTTTTAGGAGGGTAGATACGATCAAAGTGTTATATTCATGTATAAATGTGCCACAATGAAACCCATTATTCTGTATAACTAAAATGTGCTATTAAAAACAAAATGGAAAAAATAATTTTAAAAATTGAGTGCATGTTAAATGCTATTTCAATACTTTAAGTAAAATCTATTAGTAAAATTAATTGGACTTCTTTCTTCTTCCCTTTTAATGAGGCTTCCCCCAAATTTCGTACTATATATATGGCTTACATTATATTTCCATTAGATACCTCTGGTCTACTAAGAAGTTAACAGATATATTACAGTCAACAGAATGGAATGAATATAGTCTGAAGGCATGGAGACAAAGATGACTACAAGGTGTTTTGTCTGAGCAGCGTGGAGGCTGAAGTTGGCATTTTCAAATCAAGAAGGAAGACTGAATGACAGGTTTCAGAAAGATCCACAGTGAAGTTTTAGACTGTGAGACTCAAAATGTCATGAATGCAAAATCTGAAAAGGATTTATTTTATGCTCATTTTCAGTTCCTTTAGAATTTTTCCAATTGGATAAGGAAGCTTTGGATCCTTAATCTTCAGGAGTGTAGGTCTGAAAGAGGTCATAGTAATACGTAGTAAGTCTTGGTTCACACTTTTATAGCCAAGAGACTTCATGTCTTTTCTTTGTCTCCTCCATTGGTTTCGGCTGCTGCTGCTGTGTTGTAAAGGGGGCGTGTTAACCCATCAAGTGCACATGTCATTCTGCTGTTTGAGCCAACGACGGCCCTCACCACCTGGAGTTCATGGTCTGAGGATCAGTGCACCAACAGCACAGCATTATGTGTCAGTGTCTAATGATGGCTGTTATGAAAACTGCTCTGTAAGATACAGTCCTGATTCCTCATCTACTGGAGCTCAAAGTTACTGTATTAGGACAGGCAGAGCAGAATAAGGCCTTAGGAGGGCACACGGGAGAAGCTCAGGAAAGGAAAGTGTGTTATATGCACAGGTCCCAGAAATAGGAGGCATTGTAGGCCACACAGCGTCCCATGGGGAAGCCTCAGAAGGTCAGGAGGCAGGAAGCAGGAGCCAGGTAAAGGTGGTATGGTTCTGGATTGAACATTTTCACACATGAAAGGAGTGCTTCTAGCCGAGTCCTCTACTATTTCTATTGGCTGTTCCCAGCAGGCACAGCCTCTCCCCAGCCAGAAGTTTTTGTTATTGTTTTTTTTTCTGTCAAAACATCGTAATGTAGAGAAAATAAGCAATATAGACAGTACAATCTGATGTTACTATTGTAATAGACCATGTCCTCAAGAGTGCCTAGACAGAAGGCCTGAATTCCAGCCCTTCTCCCACTCCCAGGCATATCAACACAAGGAAAGACAGGTCCAGGTCCCAGGGGTGGCAAGCCCACCAGTTTAGCAAAGAGCTAGACCCTACATGCTAACATAAAGCTCAGCTAAAACACTTTTTGTTATATATGGTTGAAGTTTTCCCCCTATTTCCTCATCCTGTGCTGTAGGAAGCTTTGTTTTCCAGATCTTTCCTCTGAGGCAGGAGCCCGGCTATGTCCTTGAAGACTACTCTTGGGTAAAAGTCTAGGGACAAGATAGGAGAATAAGGCTTCTTCGCAGGCCCTTCCCCCCTGAGGTAAACAGAGGAGGGCTTCTCCAGACAGCTGAAAACAACAAGATAAGGCAGCTAAGTCCAGCAAGATGGCGCTACCCAGTCCCAACCACGTGGAGCCCAAGATGGCACCACCCAGTCCCTGCCACTTGGAGGCTAAGACAGGAAGTCCAGCTCAGAAAGTGGAAATGAAACCTGACCTGAGCCCCCGTATTGGTACACCTGCCTGTTATTGATCCAATAAAAACTTGTCTCTCTGGGGCGATATAATCTGTATGACCACACCATTCAGGGCTCAGATCCAGAGCTCACTGGGCCTTCACTAGTGAATAAAGGGACCTGCTTTATCCTACTCTGGCCTCTGTCTTGTTCTCTGAGGACCAAGCCTCCTGTAACATCTCCTGTACTGTTTTGTGCTTCATAGGCACTGAAGACAAACTGTACACAGGCTAGATCTGAATTGTAGACTAAGCATGAAGTTGAGAATTTGGGAAGCTATTCCCAATGCCTCAAACAACAACAGCAACAACAACAAAAGAAACACATATATGTAGTCTCCTTTTTAAAGATAGTTATCTCTTTGGGTTTTTAACATATTATCTTAATTTCCATTTTTGTTAAGAGCAGCAAAAAATATGTGTGACAATTAAAATGGTTTATATCACAGCATATTAGTAACCAAAATATGGGAGCTATATTTTCATTCATATGTCACAAACTTTAAATATAGCAAAATGTGCTATAATTGAAGCTCTGATTTAGCTTCCTTGTCAACTCTGATTTAACAGTCAGGGGGCCTGCCAACTTTGGGTTAGCATGGAAATTAACTTACCTTGCAGCTATTTTCCAGCGAAAGAAATTAGAATGCAAATAGCAGTCTGAATATTTAGTTCATCAGGAACAATATTGTTTGAAATAGTTACCCTTATTTTTCATGAAGTCTCGCCTTATTTAAAATATAGTTTAAGGAAAACTGGCAAAAACATTTGAATTTTTTAGTTCACTTAATTCATATTCACTTAGTAAACCCCTTTGATTTCTGAGGCCATTATTTCTCATTGCAAATATTTGAGTAGATTGTTAGTTTATTCTTGATATTTAATTTTTTCTTAATTTGGGAGACTTTACATTTTTGGGAGTTTTAAGTTCACAGAAAAATTGAGAGGAAGGTATAGGGTTTTCCCATATATCTTTTTCTCCCTCATGTATATTCACATGCCCATTATCAATAACCCCCCAAGAAATATATATGTTATAATTAATGAACCCACATTGACATCATTTTGACCTGAAGACCATAGTTTATATTTGGGTTTACTTTTGTTGTACATTCTATGAGTTTGGAAAAATGTGCAAAGACATTTCTTTCACCATAGTATCATAGGAACTAGCTTCACTGTCCTAAAAATCCTCTGTGCTCTGCCTATTTATCACTTCCTCCCCTTTATCCCTTGGCAACCATGGATCTTTCTAGCATTTCCATACTTTTGTCTTTTCCAGAATATCATGTAGTTAGAATCATATAGTATGTAGCATTTTGAGATTGGCTTCTTTCACTTCTTAACATATATTTAAGTTTCCTCTGTGTGTTTTCATGGCTTAATAGCTCATTTCTTTTTAGAACTAAATAGTATTCTATTGTCTGGATGTACCATAGTTTATTTATCTATTAATTTACTGAAGGTCATCTTGTTTGCTTTCAAATTTGGACAATTATAAAAAAGCTGCTATAAACATCTGTGTGTAGGCTTTTCATGAACGGTGTTTCAACTCCTTTGGAACATGATTGCTGGATCATGTGGTACAGGCATGTTTAGTTTTGTAAGAAAACACCAAACTGTCTTCCAAAGAGGCTGTACCATTGTGCATTTTAACCAACAATGACTGAGAGTTCCTGTTATTCACATCCTCAACAGCACTAGCAACTGTCAGTGTTATCAATTTTGGCCATTTTAATAGGTGTAGAAAGATATTATTGTTGTTTTAATTTGCATTTCCTTAATGACACGACACGCAATATAATTTCATATGATAATTTGTCATCTGTTTATCTTCTATGTACTTATATATTTTGCTTCTCTCTAAATCATAAATCTAAATCAATTTCTCTTTAAATTATAAGTTTATAATAAAAAGATTATAGAATTATTACCTGTCTTTATCCTTTCATCATTTATACTTTAAAAATATAACAAAATTAGTAAGACCCTAGTGGAAAATAATTTGGGTAGTTAAGAATAATCCCTTAAATCTCCAATAGCACTCTGTTAATGTAGTTTTATGTTACATGTATATAAGAAAGTGCTAATAATTTCACATTCTTCAAAGAAGAATTTGTTATTCATCAATCTCACTAATAGACACTGTCCTTTATTTCAATCTAAACTTTGTGACTAAAATTTGCTATCTATACAACATATGACATTAAGATTTGTCAGTTTGCTTTTAAAAATACTTTTGCATAAATAATAGTGATAGCTTTACAATGAGAATTTACAGAAGTATAAAACATCTTAAATTTGTAAAATGATACTATTATATATATCTTTAATTTTATTTTTATAGAAATTTATTTTAAAAAAACTGTCTATAATGATAAATATCAACTAAACTCTTATACTACCAATATACAAATACACATATATTTGATTGGAAACCATCATCTTGGAAGTATAAATGCACTAATAAGAAATCTTTATTTTATCATTTGATAATCCAGATACATTATCTTTTATTTTCCTTACATTCCGTATTAAATAATTACAATGGAAGCTAGTGTATTAAGAGCTTATTAGCTATACAATCGGAATGATCAACCTCATATCTTTAAATAATGTTTTGAATGTTAATTTTAATGAAAATAATAAAGGAAAAGGCAAAATATTACAGAGATAAATATTTTAGTATAAGAAATACTCCACAACTCAAGATGCGACTCATTCTCTGATGAAGTTGCTCTTACAATGGTCATTTTTTTTTTTTTTTTGCGGTACCGGGGATTGAACCCAGGGGCGTTCTACCTCCGCGCTACGCCCCGGCCCTATTTTTTTATACTTTATTTTGAAACCGGGTCTTACGAAGTTGCGGAGG